>PVHX01004425.1:0-106192 GCA_004024805.1 Geosciurus inauris
GGATTACAAGCGTGAGCCACCGCGCCCGGCTAAGAATCTTATTGTTTTGAGGTGTCATTTTTTTTCTTTGTCAATACATCTTGCTAGCCTGCAGCTCTCATATTTTATTTCTGAGGGCTTCCTCTTTTTAGTCTTTAAATGGCCACTTGGGTGGGATGAGTGTAGGTATACACAGTCCTGAGAATTACTGGGTCTAGTAACTGGAATCTATCATTTCCTCAGTGAAATAGCAGGTCCAGAGTACATAGCCAAATATGTAGATAATAGAATGAGATCACTGAACACAGAGAATGCAGTGATGTAGAGTAATAGGTATGACTCATTGCTTAGGAGTAATGGAATGATTTTGTGAAATTCTTGGTTATAGCAGCTAAGAAAGTGGACACAGGTGGCAGTAGTGGCACATGTCTGAGAGATGTTTTTCTTATTCTCCAGGAGAGCCAGGTCCTTCTGACTCTTACGAATCCTGTGGAGAACCTTACCCATGTGACTCTGTTTGAGTGTGAGGAGGGGGATCCTGATGATATCAACAGCACTGCTAAGGTAGGAGTGTTTGCCTCATCCTGACAGACCCTAACTCTGCCTGTGGTAGCCTCCTTTCACCTGGCTTAAAAGACTTTGCACTGTCATTTCCACATGTAGTCAGCAACTTCTTCTAATTCCACCTTCTAATTGTTTTACTTTATCTCCAAACGTATTGCCACTGCCCTATTTGAAGCTCTCGTGATTTCTGACCTGATTTGTGACAGTATTTCCTATATGATCTCACTGCATTTCATATACCCCACCTCTGTTTCAGCCTATCCTTTGTATTGCCACCAGGGTGATCTTTCTAAAATCCAACTGCACGGCATGTTGCTCATTTACCATCTCTCTGGCTTTAGAATGAAGTCCAAATTCCTTGGCATAGTAGAAGAGCCCTGTAATAACCTCACTGCTTTTCTTCCAGCCCAACCTTCCTCCAGATTCTCAAATTTAGCATTCTCCAGGTATTACTCCATTAATCGTTGGGATTCAAGCAGGTCCAGTGGGTTTATAAACTTACATGCTGGAGAATTGCATATACTCTTGCATTTTACATAGAATGCCTTCTTATATATGTCCCTAGGGTAGATGCCCTTTCAGCTTCAGTCTAATGTATACTCATTCTTTAAGACACATATAAAATATCATCTTTTAAAAGCTGGGATATCTCTTCTAGATTTTATCTACTTAAAGTGTGCATAGCACTTACTAAATGTTAAGATGGTGTTTTTGACTGTAAAAGTCAGTGTGAGTTGAATGAATGAAATATGGCCTCCTTATATTTTGCTACTCAGTGATTCCTCTGGTACTAGAAATTTTCAGCTAAGAATTTTTCTCTAGAGATCATATTATTACTGACTTGTAATTCAACTTGATACTCAACAAAAATTGGTAGAAAAGATATCTATATCTTTAGCTGTTATTCAAATAATATTATTAAAGAATTTCTTTATCCCTCTTCTTTGGCTTTTAATAATTTCCTTACTAGCATCACCTCCAGAGAGGCACTTACTTGACCTTGCTTTTTTTTTTTTTTTTTTTTTTTTTTTTTTTTTTTTTTTTTTTAATGATACCCATAAGCAATTCTAGTTAGGACACAGACAGAAGTGCCTAATACAGATACCCAGCTTGAAAATACGTATCCTCCAGCTCTGTCTCTCATGCACCATCCCTGCTATGTTTGTATCCATAATTAGAAATGCATTGGCATTGTTTCTATTACACTCTGAGACAGCAAAGTTGAGGCCAGTTGCAGCATACAGGTAAGTCTGAAGAGTGCTTAACTGCATTCCATGACCATAATATACTCTGTCCCTTGTAAGAAAATGTTGTATTGAACTAATGTTTCTCTTTTATGTTTTTTAAACTGTTGAACTATTTCAGATATACCAAAAAACAATATAATAAACACCATGTACTATTGTATCCCCTTAAGAAATATTAAAATAAAAAAAAGAAATGAAACATTAAAGACACAACTGAAGCAATCAGTTCTCCCCTGTTGAAATCCTTACTGCAGCTCCAATGAAGAAGTAAGCAGTCACTTTATCATTCCCATAAGTTTCTTCATTCTTATTTATTGAAAATGCACATATTCCTAAGTAGTATTTTTAAACTCTGTGTAAGTAGTATAATGCTCTATAGGTCCTGAAACTTGCTGCTCACATATGAATGTCTGGATCAGTATAATACTTGCCATGTTCTGTTGAATTGAGTGTGCTACACCACATTGATTCTTTCTGAAGGTCTCTCTGTGTTGCTCTCCAGGTGGTGGTGCCTCCCAAAGAGCTCATTTTAGCTGGCAAGGATGCAGCAGCAGAATATGATGAATTGGCAGAACCCCAAGATTTTCAGGATGATCCTGAGTGAGTGATCTTTTTGTGACCCTCAGACTACAATTGAATGATATAAGATGCCTACGTATATACCTCAATTTTCTTATCTGAATATTGAAAAATAACTTTTCTCCTTTCCTACTTACAAAAATAATCACTGTGTAAAATTAGGAAGTATATCTAAAACCATGAAGAGGAAAATAAAATTACCCCACATCTTTACTATTTTGGCATTTGTCCTTCCAGACATTTCTTGCATCTTTGGGATCATTCTGTGAACAATTTTTAGCTTTTCTTTTTGTTTGTTTGTTTTATCAGGGATTGAACCCAGGGACATTTAACCACTGAGCCATCCCCAGCACTTTTTATTTTGAGACAGGGCCTCACTAAGTTACCTAAAGGCCTTGCTAAATTGCTGAGGCTGGCCTTGAACTTGGAATCCTCCTGTGTCAGCTTCCCAAGTCACTAAGATCATAGACATGTACCACCATACCTGGCCAGCCTTTGTTTTTTACTTAAATATATTTTCTCATCTTAATAAAAATGTTTTGTGTGCATGTGTTTTTTAATGATTATGAATAGGATAAGGTATTATTCTATCCATATAGATTTATTTTTGGATTTGTTCCTTACCCACTGCCCCTTAGAAAAATTTATAGATTTTACTCTCACCCTTAATACCTGAAAAGTAAAATAACAAACTTACCCTGGATGAGGAATCCATTAATCAGGATCCAGTCTAAAATCAGAAATTGCATCCATGTTTTGAGCAGAGAAAATTTAATACAAAGAATTGTTAACTTAGTGACTTAAGAGGTTAAAATGAAGCCGGGCACAGTGACACATGCCTGCAATCCCAGCACTTTGGGAGGCTGAGACAGGAGAATCACAACTTCAAAGACAGCATCAGCAACAGTGAGGTGCTAAGCAACTCAGTGAGACCCTATCTCTAAATAAAATGCAAAATAGGGCTGGGGATGTGGCTCAGTGGTCTAGTACCCCTGAGTTCAAAACCCAATACCAAAGAAGAAAAAAGAAATGTAGACTTAGGTCCCATTCCTGACCTACTGAATTGGAATGTACATTTTAACAAGGTCCCAGGTGCCTTGTATGCACCATAAAACTTCAAAGATTTATTCATGTAAACTTGTGGCAGAACTGGCACTTGTCTTTTGCAATGATAACACATGAACACCAGTATGCAAAGAAAAGCATAACACTCACCTCTCTCCATTTATAAAATAGTGTCACTGTATTTTGCATAGCTAGTGAATTTGCCGTAAAATCACAGTACACCAGCTTTCTTACAGTTAGAAAAAAAACCACTAATGCCACTTTAATTTTTAATTACTGTAATAAAATTAAGAGTGGAGAGGCAGTAGTAGAATATATTCTATACTAATCAAATTAAATTTTGCTTGCCAGTAGTAAATTCTCCTGCACATTAAGTGGGTATTGAAAAGTCAAGGTTAAATATTTGAAAAAAGCTGAGCAATAATCAAAACTGTCTTAAAATAATGTTTGAGATGAAAAGTCTAACTAACCTGATTTGATTATGCATTGTATACATGTATCAAATTATTACACTGTTCCCCTAAACTATGTACAACTAAAATAACAATGAAAAATAAATAAAAGAGTTATTAAAATTCAAAAGCTTGAAAGGAGCCCTGTGGAGCCGAAATTCAGACCTAAAGGAAAGTACGGGAAATAATATCTTATTGGCATCTCAGTGTGGCCTGATGAAGCTAGTCATAAAATAATTAGAAACCTTAAGTGAATACTGCCACTCTCTGGGTAGAGCAATGCCTACAAGAACCACAAGTAAACAGGAAGCTGAAAAGGAGTCCTTTAGAGTCCTCCGTTGACAGAACCTGATAGAGAGCTGGCCTGCAAAGCAGAGTCCTGTGTCTCAAAGCATGGTAGAAAAAGCTGGGTTTGGAGCTGAAAAACAATAGCATGACAAACTGTCACAAGTTTTTTATAACAGAATGGTTCATAAGCTTCCTTAGCAAGTTATGGGGGAGAAGAGAAAACACGGGATGGGTTGGAAAACTAAAGTGAAGGCAAAGGTAAAAATCAATACAATGATAGTAAACTTCTGTTAACTTTAGAAAACACCAGGGCAAGTGTTCTGTTTTGTTAATTTGTAGTATTCAAGACTCTACTCCTGGAGGATCTCTTTTAGCAGGTGTAGCTGGAGACCAGAAATCTGAATTTGTTTTTTTTGAAAAACCCTGCCAGATATCAGGGGTTGCCTGGAAATTAAATAATGAAGGCTTTATCCCATTTACTGATTTTAACAGATTTTTTTTTACATGAACCTTATATAAAGCAAGGATTCTGTTGGTTATAATACAAAATGTATTCTCTGAAATCCTTGTTTTATGTGGGTCCTTCACTTGTAGTAATGAGGTACAGAAATTTATTAAGCCATGTTAAACTTCTGGGCAGATCATCTGAGATATCAAATTCTAGTCTGAATACATAACAGATTAATTTAAAAAAATATGCTTTTTAGGTTGTTATACTTGACAGAACTTCCAGATATATGGAACTTAATACTATATAGTACTGTATAAATATATAAATGTATGATTCCAGTAACTTTTCTTAGAGTAACAGTACCATTTGGATAATAAATTGTTCATTTAGTTTCCTTTTTACGTTTTGAAGATAAGTTATTAAAGAACAAACTTCAAGTGCAGGTGAAGGAAAACTGAAATGGGAGTGCTAACCAAAAAGACTTTTCTGCTCTAAAAATTCCTAATTTGCGCCAGTTATTTATATAAACACCCTAATTGATGGCATTGCCTTAAAGTTTTGTTTTATTAAAACTTCAGACATCAGTCTATGTCTGATAGAAATATTGTCATGTGCACAAAGGTGAATGTAAAGGTAAATGGATGTTTGCACCCTGTAATTATAAGAGAAAAGTTGGCAGACACCCTAGTGTACCAGTTGTGATAAATTCATGATGGATTCCTATGCAACAGTTGCATGGAATGTAGAAAATTATAGACACCAGTATGGAAAGGTGTTTAGGATAAACAGTGGGGAAAAAAGCAAGTTTTATTCTATGTTTTAGCTTTTTCACTGCTGTGACTAAAGGACCCGACCAGGACAATTATAGGAGAGGAAGAGTTTATTTAAGAGCTCATAATTTCAGAGATCTTAGTCTATAGAAAGCTGGCTCCATTCTTCAGGGCTCCAGGTGAGGCTGAACATCATGGCAGGATAGGATGGCAGAGGAAAGCAGAGAGAGAGACTCCACTCTCCAGATACAAATATATACCCCAAAGCCACGCCCTAATTCTTACTTCTTCCAGCCACACCCTACCACTGCAGTTACCACTCAGTTAATCCCTGTCATGGGATTAATTCACTGATTGGGTTAAGATTTTTACAACCCAATCATTTCTCTGAACCTTTTTGAATTATCTCACACGTGAGGTTTTGAGGGATACCAAACCATAACATACTATGTCCCATTTGTATTGGTTAAAAAAGCAGAAAAGTATAAACTCATGGGAAAATATGTTAGGTTAAGAAACAGTGTTTACAGTGGTCTCTTTGTACTGAAGAGAAGGAAAAGGACTTACTTTTTCCCACTTGTATGTTTTATGGCTGTATTTACTTTTGCAATATGCCAGCACTTAGGGAGGCTGAGACAGGAGAATCGCAAGTTCAAAGGCAGCCTCAGCAAGGGCGAGGCGCTAAGCAACTCAGTGAGACCCTGTCTCTACATAAAACACAAAATAGGGCTGGGGATGTGGCTCAGTGGTCGAGTACACTTGAGTTCAACCCTTGATACCAAAAAAAGAAAAAAGGAAAAAAAAAGAGATCAATATTTGCTAGAAAAATTCTTCATTGTTGATAAATAAGATGATAGTCTTATCAGGGATTTCCCATTGTGCCATAAAATGACTTTAAGTCTTAGTGATTTGACTGACTTGTGATCTACATAATACTCTACTTCTTTCTTCCCATAGTGTTATAGCCTTCAGAAAGGCCAACAAAGTGGGCATTTTCATCAAAGTTACCCCACAACGTGAGGAGGGTGAAGTGACCGTGTCCTTCAAGATGAAGCATGATTTTAAAAATCTGGCAGCTCCAATCCGCCCTATTGAAGAAAGTGACCAGGGCACAGAAGTCATCTGGCTCACTCAGCATGTGGAACTCAGCCTGGGCCCACTTCTTCCTTAAAAGGTTACTTTGGTGGGCAGATTCCAACTGAGAGAACGTCACCACAGACCTGTGTTAAAACATGGACGCTCCTGCTTCATTAGGCCTTGTTTATCACGATGTACCCATGCACTACTCATCCTCTTCCTAAGAGTGGGAGCACAGGCCATGCATCAGGAACACAGGGTAACTGCTGTTCCTCTTGCTGTCACCTCTGGTGACACCAATCTGTGTTTCCCTCACTGAGCCCTGCACGTTGAATAACAACATAGCTGCATCCCAGGAAAGGGGATGGCTGTTCCTCAGAGTGGTGTTAGATTACTACCTGAGAAACTGACTCTACTATCTCTTGATCTGATCTCACAAAGGATCATAATCTGACAGTTGGAATTTAACAGTGATAACCCAAAGGTGGACCTGCTATTAATGATCCAGCCTTTGTCTCAGTGTACCAGCTGCTTTCTGCATTCCAGTAAATATCATCTAGCCATCTAAAACATGCCCCTTTATTTACTAACGTGACTCTAGTTTTGTCATAGATTTCTGTTTGGAAAAAAAATAGAATTGATATATTGTCTTTAGTTTTGTGATGATTGGGAAAACCTGTAAAATAAGGCGCTCTCATTTACCCTCTTCTAGACGAATATAGGACAACTAATTTATCAGTTGCTCCTAATTTTTTCCCAGAATAATATGAAACTTTTAAGAATTTGAAAAGAAGCAAGGAATTACATGTCATATTGAGAGGGTAGCAAATTCCGGTTGTTTCAAGTTTTGCCACTATACCTAAGAATTAATGCTGCCCGAAGGAGGCAGTCTTTGTTCTTACTCCTCACCCTCTCTTTATCTGCTCTGCCTCTTTAATTCAATAAATTGTTCTGAGTATTTGGGACTTAAAAAGAGCCCCACAGAAAACCTGAGTGGACAAGTTCACTTCAGGACTGTAGAAAACATTTTAAAGGTTAAATTTTTATTATGACCTGAACTAATGTTCTTTCCACTGATTTGAAGAAAAAATTAACTATTACAATGTCTTGAATCCAAAATTGGATATTAAGACAGGAAAAAATAAAAACACCTCTCACTGAGTTGAAGCCTTTTATCATATGGTATATCAAATAAGACCATTTTGATTGTAAACCATAACATAATTCAGCAAGTAGCCCAGAGTGCTGCTGGCCTAACAGTAGATATGCTGTTTTCACCTGGGTCCTAGCTGGGTTGCTAACCTTAATTTCTGTGATGTTTTCTCAAATGAGACTTGATACAGTAGACTACCAGCTGTACCATTTTCTCAAAAGTATTCTTGATATGTGGTCAACAGACTTTTGAGGAAAGAAAAATTTCCTACTTACCCTGGTTTTGTTTTTAATTTTCAGTCTTAAAAAAAATTAAGATATATAGTCTAAAATACAGATATATAGTGCTTGTCAGCTCTCTTTGAAAGACAAAATTATTTAGGAAACTTTTGAAGGACATTAACTTGTACCCTCAAGGTCAGTTTCATGAAGCAGTATTTCCACACCCCAATATATTGTGCTGCAACATAAGGAAAAAAATACTCATCTCTAATATTGTGATAATAACTAGGGTTTAGCCTGTCAGGAATTGGGGCAGGGAGATGAGATGGGTATCACAAGTTTGCAGACTATAAAAAGAGCTTAATTTTTTGTGATCCCACAGGGTGTCAAATTAATTTTTATTTCACTACCTACTAGAGTCTGTTGTGAAACCACTGCTTCATTGTTTGCCAGTGGAGGAAATGGGCATCAGAGGAGGGAGTAGCTTCATATGTTTACACATTTGCATATGCTACTTGCAGTTTTATATCATGCCTTTATGGCCTGTAGCTGGTATTTTTTCCCAAAAGTAATAATGTTGAAGTAATAGGTCTCATCACTCCAGTATGATACTGAAACATAGAAACATTTTTGATCATAGAATTTTTTTTTCGTCAGAAGCCAAATTAACACAGAATAACAAGAGCCACTGGAGTAATGTTTCCTCAAGAAAGGTTTTAGTGCAAGTTGATATTCTGTGTGTTCATAGAAATGACTCAACACCTGCATTTGGTGAATTAGGAATTTCATCTGTTGCCTTTCTTACATTAGATCAGGTACAAGGTTTTCGATGCTAGTGTGCACCACCACAGGAGAGTTAGACGCCATCAACACTGGAAACTATAATTTTGGAAATATAAGACTAAGTTAGTTTGGATTTGTGATTTGATTCACTTACCAAAGTTTTCTGTTTTAAAGTACATATTATAGACATAACTAGCTAAGTGTCATGCATTCTTTTTAGTCCCTTTTGGGAATGAGAGGCACTCTTTGGTCTTTATGAATGACAGGTTACTGTTTTGCCTTATTGCTTAACAATGTAGTGAAATAAAGCAGACAAAGCTTGAGTGTATCTTTTGTTTCATTTCATAGCTGGTTGGAAGTAGCGTGGCTGAGACTCAGAAAATGAGTGCAGTTAGGCAAGTTGGTATGTGCGAGTCAGTGGGCAGGCTCCCTTCCCTTTTTTTTTTTTTTTTTTTTGATACTAGGGATTGAACTCAGGGGCACTCAACCACTGAGCCACATCCCCAGCCCTATTTTGTGTTTTATGTAGAGACAGGGTCTCACTGAGTTGCTTAGTGCCTCGCCATTGCTGAGGCTGGCTTTGAACTCGCAATTCTCCTGTCTCAGCCTCCCTAAGTGCTGGGATTATAGGCTTTTGCCATCGCGCCCGACTCTCCCTTCCCTTTCTATACATGAACTAAACTAAAACTTCATACAAGGGTAGTTCATTGTAGATATTGCTCAAGCTATAAGCCCATTCTAGTTAGGCTCTCACCCCAACTGCTTCATCAACACTGCCCCTGTCAAGGTCACCAGCAATCTCCACACTGTTAAGTACAAGGGTCAGTTCTCAATACTTAACTAGGTAATTTGTCAGTGGCACCTGACAGTTGATCTCTTTCTTCTTCAAATACTGTTTGTTTCCAGAACACAACACTGGTTTTCTTCTGGCTGACTGGGAACTTTTCTCTCCTATCCGTTGCTAGTTTCCTCCTATCTTCCCAGCCTTGCAGTATTCCAGGTCTCCTTTCTTAACACTTCTTTCTATGCTTTTTAGTGGTAACACCTAGTTTCCAGGCCATCTCCTGTATTCAAGTACCATTTCTAGAACAGTCTTTGAAAGTCCAAAACCATGGTCTGGATTTTCTCACCAAATGTCTGTCTTCCCTGGGTTCCTAAATTAAATGACAACTGTATTTGTCAGTTACAATTAAAAATTATATGGCTCCTCTTACATGCCATTATCAAATAAGTCAGTAAACCATGCCAACTGTCTTTACACTCTGACCACTTTGCACCATCCCCAACATTACTGTCCTAGCAAGTCACCATCATCTATATACACCCCTAGAATGTTTTTCCAGTGGCATATAGTCCTCCTTGGTCCCTCCACCTATCTTAGTCCATTTTCAACACAAGAGGCAGAGTGACTAAGTCATTTCTCTGCTTAAAATCCATGAAAGACTTCTTAACTTGCTCAACAACAGTGACTTATAAAATACCTAGAATGGCATATAAGGTCCTACGTGACTTGAAATACTCCCCAACCTCTTCTTCCTAAAATCTTCCCCCTATTCCTCCTTGTACTTATGTCACGCCAGCCTCCCTACTTCTAGTGAGTCTCCCCAGGCAGGCTCCCTCTCAGGGACTTTGCACTGGCTGCTACCTCTGCTTGGAAAGCTCTCATAGGTACACACAGCATCCACCCTCACCAAAGGGTCTTTCTCAAATGTTGCCTTCATGTGCCTTCCCCTAAACATATTTACTATCCCCCCTTGGCTGCATGCCTGCCCCCCAAAGCATTAGTCGCCCTCCAACGTGGTATACTCTGGTTTATTTTTTGACTTGCCATTCTAAAACAGAAGCTCTATTAGGACCAGGGTTTTGTCTTTCTTTTTAACTTACATTTATAAAGCATAGAATGATGGCAAGTAGTGGGCACCCTCTCTTTGTTGAATAGATTAACATAATCCCTTATGTAGCTGCTATTTTTAATTAACTTTTTCAGAACAATTTTAGGTTCACAGCAAAAATACAGATTTCCTACATACCCTCTGCCTCCACATGTGCACAGCCTCCCCCAGTGTGGTACATTTTGTTACAATTGATGAGCCAAAAAATAATAATACCTACTGTGTTAGCTTTTCATTGCTATAACCAAAATACCCAACAATAACAACTTAAGTGTAGGAAAAGTTTATTTTGGTTTATGGTTTCAGAGGTCTCAGTTCATGGTTGATTAACTCCATTGCTCTGAGCCAGAGTGAGGCTGAACATGACAGAGGAGTGTGGTAGAGAAAAGCTACTCAGCCCACAGCAGCTGGAAGCAGAGAAAAGGAGGCAAAAGCCAGAGGAAGAAGATAACCCTAAGGGCATGCCCTCAGAATCCCTCCAGCCATGCCCCACCTGCTTATAGTTATCACCCAATACAGTAATCCTTTCAAATTATTAATTGATCAAATGGATTAATCCACTGATTAGGTTACAGCTCTTGGAATCTAATCATTTTACCTGTACAGTAAAATCTAATCAGTACAGGAGCTTCTGAAGGGCATCTCATATTTAAACCATAATACCTCAGAATAAATCTAACCTAGCAAGTGAAAAACCTCTATAATGAAAACTATAGAACACAGAAGAAAGTGAAGAAGACAAAGACAGAAAGACCTTCCACTCTTAGGCTGAATTAATATTAAGATGGTTATATCGCCAAAAATGGTCTACAGGTTCAATGTAATCCTCATTAAGGTATCACTGACATTCTTCACAGAACTAGAAAAAAACACTCCTAAAATCCATATGGAAGAATAAAAGACTCAAAATAGCCAAAGCAATTCTGAGTAAAAAGGAGAATGCTGGAGGCATCTCAATACCTGATCTCAAATTAAACAATAGAGCTATAGTAACAAAAACACCATGGTACTGGAATAAAAATAGATATGTAAACCAATGGAATAGAAGACACAGAAACACACAGATACAGTCATCTGATCCTTCACAAATGCACCAAAAACACACCAGAGAAAAGACAGCCTCATTAACAAATGGTGATGGGTAAAATGGGTATCCATATGTAGACGAATGGAACTAGATCCCTATCTCTAACCCTGCACAAAAGTCTACCCAGAATGAATTAAAGACCTAGGAATTAGTCCAGAAACCTTGCAACTGCTAGAAGAAAATATAGGATCAACACTTCAACATGTAGGCACAGGCAAATAACTTCCCCCGACAGGACTCCTAAAGCTCAAGAAATAATACCAAGAATTAATAAGCAGGATGGCATCAAAAAGCTCCTGCATGGCAAAGGAAACAAGCATGAAGAGAGAACCAACAGAATGGCATAAAATCTTTGCCAGTTACTCTGCTGACAAGATTTAATATTGAGAATACACAAAGATCTCAAAAGACCAAACACCACAACAAAAATCTAATCAATAAATGGGTAAATAAACTAAACAGTCACCCCTCAAAAAAGAAGAAATATAAATGGCCAGCAAATGTATAAAAAATATGTTCAACATCTTTAGCAATCATTGAAATGCAAACCAAAACTACACTGAGATTTCATTTCACTCCGGTTAGAACAGCAATATCAAGAATACAAATAAGGGCAGAGGTAGAGCGCTTGCCTCGCCTGCATGAGGCCCTGGGTTCAATCCTCAGCACCACATACAAACCAATAAAAATAAAGACATTGTGTCCATCGACAACTAAAAAAAATAATAATAAAAAATTTTTTAAAAAATACAAATAAAATGTTGGCAAGAATGTCAGGGAAAAGGAATGCCTCTACAACACTGGTGAGATTGTAAATTAGGATAACCACTGTGGAGATCAGTAGGAAGGTTCCTCGGGACTAGAAATGAAGCCACCATATGACCCAGTTACACCACTCTTTGGTATTTATCCAAAAGAATTAAAGTTTGCATACTATAGTGATACATGCATGCACACCTGTGTTTATAGCAGCACAATTGACAGTAGCCAAGTTATGAGACCAGCCTAAGTATCCATTAGCAGATAAACAGATAAACAAAATGTGATCTACATACATAATGGAGTTTTCTTCAATCATAAAGAGGAACAAAATTATGTCACTTTCGGCAAAATGGATGGAACCTGAGAGCACTATGTTAAAAAAAATAAAGCAGACTCAAAAGTCAAGGGTCAAATATTTTCTCTCATATGTGAAAGCTAGAGAAAAAAATGGGGGAGGGGGAGGTCTCATGAAAATGGGAGTGAAAAAAGGTGGGCCAATGGGAGGATGGAAGAGTGGGAAAGAGGAAGTACTGAGGAGTCAAATTGACCAGATTATGTTATGTGCATATATAAAAATCAAAATGAATCCCACTATTATATATGATTATAATCCACCAATAAGAAAAAACCTGATGAGCCTACATTGACACATCATTATCACCCAGAGCCCATAATTCAAGAGTTCATTCATATTGCACATTTTGTGGGTTTAGGCAAAGGTATGTGATGTGTAACCACCATTACAGTACCGCCCATTCATCCCTCTCACATCCCAACCATGAATCTCTTTACTGTCTCCATAATTTTTGCCTTTTCCAGAATATCATAGTTGGAATTACAGACTAGCTTCTTTCACTTAGTAGTATGCATTAAAGGCTTTTCCATGTGTTTTCATGACTTGATAGCTCATTTCTTTTTAGTGAATATTGATCTTTTATCATTTTAAACACACACACACACACACACACACACGAGAGAGAGAGAGAGAGAGAGACAGAGACAGAGACAGAGACACTGACTTTGTCAAAAGCCAAAGGGGCTGGCTGAAGTGACACATACCTGTAATCTCAGCAGCTCAGGAGACTGAGGCAGGAGGATCATGAATTCAAAGCCAGCCTCGCAACTTAGACCCTATTGCAAACTAAGATATTTAAAAAGGGCTGGGGATGTGGCTCAGTGATTAAGCACCCCTGGGTTCAATCCATAGTACAAAAAAAAAAAAAAACAAAGGGCTTCTTACTTTGTGTTTTTTCATTTTGTGTTTTTCATACCTCGGATACTCTTCCTTCTCTCTGAACTGTCAGGATTACTTCTCTGCTCTTACCTAAATGTGGTGGTTGTTTTTTGTTTGCTTGGTTTCAGTTCTGGGAATTGAGCCCAGGTGTGCTTTACCACTGAGCTTCATACCTACCCCTATTTATTTATTTATTCATTCATTTAGACAGGGTCTCAATAAGTTGCTAAGGCTGGCCTCAAACTTGTCATGCTCCTGCCTCAGCCTCCTGAGTCACTGGGATTACACTTGTGCAGCACCACATCAGGCCTAAATGTGGTCTTAATTCACAACACTGTACTTCTCCAAGGCAGATACCTCCTTCTTCCTTTCATTGTAGGGCTTTATATGTGCCTAGCTCATGTGTTGGATTATAGACTCCCTACAAACCACATCCAGGCCTTTTGTCATCTGTTTCTCCTACACTGGATTCAAAGGGCAGCCTACAGCAAACTCCAAAACTCAAGCTAAGTTGCTTGCTGAATGGCGATTCAGACATATGCCACATGACATTTTCAGTTAACAATGAACCATGTATGTGACAGTGGTCCCATTAGATTACATCACCTAATGAGATTATAGCCATCTTAGTTCATGTAAGGTACATTCTATGATATTCACACAATAATAAAACTACATGGCAATGCATTTCTCAGACTTATCCCTATCACTGAATGACACATTTTCTGATGGTCAGGACATGAATAATGTAGTAAAATATATTTCACAGTATGCAACACCTACACAAAGTAACAAAGTGTTAAATGAAAGTAACATTAAGGAATATGGAAATCAAATGGTTGAAGAGTTTTTTTCCTTCTTGTTCTCATACTTCACCACTTTCTGGTTAAATCAAGGGAAAATATATCAGCACTATGATGTTTATAACATCTAACAATAAAATGTCCATACTATTATGTTTGTAACATCTAAAACTTCCTTGTTGTTTTTTAACAGACTTCTGGATGGAGGCTCTCAAAGTCAACAATAGCACTTGCTAAATAACACTGTTTCATCGTCACTGTCCTTGTTTTTAAGGCTACATCTAAGCATGTGATACTAACTTTCCATTTGCAAAAGTGATAGAAATATTCCTCTTAAAATAAATTTAAGGGCTAGGATTGTGGCTCAGTGGTAGACCGCTTGTCTCACATGCGTGAAGCACTGGGTTCGATCCTCAGCACCACATACAAATAAATAAAGATATTGTGTCCATCTACAACTACAAAAATTTTAAATAAATAAATAAATTTAAATAAGAACTGGTTGACTCCAGAGTTCTGCAGAAGTTCTGCCTATCATGTAGACATCTGTAAAGAATCCTACCCCCACTCAAAACCAAAAACTGAACAGATGACAAAATCATAACTATTCTTGGATCTATCGGAGAGCTAATTTGACACAGCAGTCGAAAGCCTGAGTTCCAAGGGGAGACAGAGCCCTCAAAGGCCAGTAGACCGCTTCACCTACGGCAGATGTAGGAGACATGTTAGCCAACATACAAGCAAGTAAGAGGAAATCAACTGAAAAAATTAAAGAATTGCTAAAGGTCAAATACAGGCTATGCAACAGTATAACATCCCGGGAGCCCATAACATCCCCGGAGCCCAAGAAAAGAAGGGAGCTCACTTGTGTACACTCACAGGCTCTTTCTAAACCCTCCACCAGGTGTTCATGAGAAAAATGGAGGGCAGGAGCTCTTGAGAGTCTTGCTTGGTTTGGAGGGATGCAAGAGGGCTGCATGTGGGAAAGGTTATGAAACCTTGCCTCCCTGCCCCTTGCCATTCCCTCATAAGGAGTGAAAGGCCTAAATTACTGACAGAGGAACAGAAAATCCTGTCTCAGCCGGGCGCGGTTGCACACGCCTGTAATCCCATCACTTAGGGAGGCTGAGACAGGGGAATTTCAAGTTCAAAACCAGCCTCAGCAACAGCAAGGCGCTAAGCAACTCAGTGAAACCCTGTCTCTACATAAAACACAAAATAGGGCTGGGGATGTGGCTTGGTGGTCGAGTACCCCTGAGTTCAATCCCCGGTACCAAAAAAAAAAAGAAAATCCTGTCTCCCCAGATGATCAATACCAGGTCCTCCCAACCCAGAGGCTTAGACAGAGGTTTATTTGTAAAAGTACATACATACTGAAGAAAGAATAGGGGCAATCTCACAAAGAAGACACCTTTATGGTAAAGCAAGGATTATGCTTCCCTCCAGGGGGACAGACAGCCCATTAAAGGTCTGTGGAAGAGGCTGGGGCTGTAGCTCAGTGGCAGAGCATTTGCCTGGCATGTGTGAGGCACTGGGTTCAATCCTTAGCACCACATAAAACACAATAAAGGCATGGTGTCCATCTACAACTACAAAAAAAAAAATTAAAAAAGATCTGTGGAAAGGACAGAAACTCTCCCCTACTATACGCTAGGCATAGACACAAGTCAGAGTTTAACTGCTAAAGGGAAGAGGGGAAAGAATACTGAGAAAGCCATTCCTAAAGCCCAGGCACACAAGTCCTAAAGACTTAAGCTGAATTGAATTAGAACAACAGAGAACCCCTTTATCCTTCCTTTATTAACAGCCAGCGAGCAGCTAGTAACAAACATCAATTGCTTGGGGGATGGGCAAAAGGCACAGAAGGAAACATTATTGAGCAGCTATGTAGAATAGCTATATGTTCAAGGATGAACTTTCAGAAAAGTTATTCAGCCTCAACCTAAAGCAAAAAATAATGCTAGACCATGTGAAATCTGTGACACTAAAAGCAACCACAGCAACAAACCCAAACTCACTGTAATCCCAGGCACTGAGAGGCTGAAGCAGAGGATCCCAAATTGGAGGTCAGTCTCAGCAACTTAGCAAGGCCCTAAGCAATTTCAAAAAGGACTGGGGGTGTAGCTTAGTGGTAAAGTGCCCCTGGGTTCAATCCTCAGTGCAAAACAAAACAAAAACAAACAAAAAACGGCTAAGTTCCTGAATAGATTGACCAAATTCCAGACAACAGATTTATCAGGACATAACTTCATATAAATCAGGAACATCTGCATAGGATAGTGGCTGTGGGCTAAGTGCAGGAGTAAATGAATTTTCTTTTTTGGGGGAGGGGGTTCTGGAGATTGAACTCAGGGGCACTCGACCACTGAGCCACATCCCCAGCCCTATTTTGTGTTTTATGTAGAGACGGGGTCTCACTGAGTTGCTTAGCGCCTTGCCGTTGCTGGGGCTGGCTTTGAACTCTCAATTCTCCTGTCTCGGCCTCCCTAAGTGCTGGGATTACAGGCTTGCGCCACCGCACCCGGCTGTAAATGAATTTTCTATTGGCACAAAGGAACTCTTTGGTGATAATGGAACTGTTCTGTATTTGTGGTGAAATGTATGTAAAAAATTCATAAATGTACAACTAAAAAGAAAAATTTACTGAATGTAAATAATACTTCAAATAGCCTTGATTTTTTTTCAAAAAATGTAGTAATTTAAATAAACTTCTTAGGTAGTTTAATGAAAGTGACACTAGAATGGCTTAAAGATCATAAAATATTGGCAGATTGTTGAGTCATTCCAAAAGTGAAAAAATAATATATATATTGATCCTAAGACCTTTCTCGTGTCAGCAATCGGAAAAATAGTACTAATGTCTTTGAAGTTGTGGTTTCACCATTTTAGCTCCACAACCAAGAACAGTTCATCTCCCTAAATCCCGGTTTCCTTCTCTATAAAAGAGGAATCCACATACTACAGGACTCCTAGTTAAATGTGATTTTCAGATAAAAGATGAAACCAACTGTAGTTTAAAATATGTATCCAACGTATTTATATTGAAAAAAATGATTCATTGTCTATCTGAAATTCAACTTAACCAGACGTTCTGTATTTGTTTGCTAAAACTGGTAACCCTACAGAGAGGTTATTGTGAGAATTAAAGGAGACTGGCACCGCAAGACGTTCACACAGGGTTTGGCACAATTAGCGCTCAGTGTTGGCTAAGGCTGCTTTAATCCCAGCCCCAGCTCCTCAATCATCATTTATTCCTTCACTCTTGGGCCTGTACTCAAGGCTTTATCCTAAGTAGACACAGACCGGAAAATGCGTCACAGCATAGGACACAAGAACTATTAAGCGAACGTTCCAAGAGAGGCGACGTCAGGACGCACAAGGCCCCGCCCCCAGGAAGGCTCTAGGCGCGTAAATACGACGTCGACAGCCCGGCGCCAGTCCCAGGCCTGACGGGATTGTGGCGGTCCTCTCTCCCAACTCGGAAGCTACCGCTGCCCCCGGACGCTCTCAAGATGGCGACCTCTCTGGGTTCCAACACCTACAACAGGCAGAACTGGGAGGATGCGGTGAGTGTACCCGCCGGAGGAGAACGGCAGGAGGCGGCGAAGCCGGGCTTTATGCGGGCAAGCAGACTGAGGCTTCGGCGCGGCCGAGGGAGTCCCAGGGAGGACCCCGCGCTGCGGCCTGACTCGGCGGGAGCAGGAGGCTGGAGTGCGGCCCTCCTGCGGCTTGGAGGGAGGGGACTTAGCCAGGGTCCCAGGTCCAGCCGCTTTTCCATCCCTGCCCCCTCCAACCTTTTCCAGATGGTTTTCTTTTCTCCCGCCGCCTGCCGGAAGTGCAGACAGCGCCCCCTCCCGCGACCCGGCCCGTGCTGGACCTCGGGTTCCTGCCCTGCCTTTTCCTCCCGGCTCTCGCTCCCCGCCCTCCCCCGCCCCCACGGGTGACTGAGGTGGCAGGGTCTTTGGAGCTTGATCCTCATCCATATTTCGCATTTTCACCAGGACTTCCCCATACTGTGCCAGACATGTCTTGGAGAAAACCCATATATCCGAATGGTGAGTGATTTTACGTGTGAACGGGAGTTATTGCACATGTTCTGTCAATATTGTGATCCTTGAACATCCTCTGTACAGTGTTTCCCTTAACGTCAGAAGAAATGATGCTTTTTTGGGAAACTAACCCAGAGTGCAGGATGATTTGCAAAGGACTGTCATCCTTACTCTCACTTAGGAATTTAGCAGTGCTCCTGTAATGTAGGAGTCATAATGACTAATAATTTGTTGAGCATTTACCTAGGAAATACATCTATTGACCAGAGACTGAGAGAGCTTATATCTTCTCATACGGCAAGTAAGGAGTGGAACTGAGATTTAAATTCAGATATTCTGACTTAAAGGACCTCAGCAAGTTAGGAGGAGAACCAGGATTAGACATGTTCCTGACTTCTAAGTCATATGCCTTTCAGCCACTGTACTTGGTAGTCTTTTTAGTGTAAGAGACACTCTGTTCTTAAAAACAGGGTAAAAGAGCAATAGTGATTAAGTTAGAACTCTACTGTAATTAGTCTCAGACATTTATATGTTGTATGATCAAGATGTTTGAATAGCTTATGGGAACAGAACCTTTACTCTCTGTACAAGGCATTGGCATAGGATGCATGTAGAGTAATTATCTTCTGACCAAACTTTGTGAAAGGGACCAGCCATGGCTATATCCTGATGTAGGAACTGTGGAAATCATTAGGAATTTATTTCTTGTGAGCCAGAAGAGAACCTAGGAGTTATGGCTGTGCAAATACACTTACCTGGTATTAGATCCATAGACTCTTGAGAAAGAATAACTCATAGTATGTTGTTAGAATATTTCCTCTACCCTACCCTGCAAAAAGGGTTATTTAGTTTGGTTTTGTTTTTCCCCCTTTAGGATGCCAGAGATCTCCAGATACATTTTTTGGGTTGTATATAGGGGAAGAGTAGACAACTGTTTTTTTTCTTCCTGTAACTAGTTCTTTTCTTTCTTTCTCTATTTCAGACCAAAGAGAAGTATGGGAAAGAATGCAAAGTAAGTATATCTGTTAAGAAGTAATGATTTCTTTTTTTTTTTTTTTTTCTTTTTCTCTACAAAATTAGCCTTTACATACTAAGCATGAAAGTCAGTACTCTTTAACTTTCATACATCACTGATATATTCACTGGCTGGTAACTATTTAGTATGGAAGATAAGAAAAATGACCTCTGTAATGTATAGATTCTTAATCTAGTCATGGTGAATAGGCATTGAATAACCAAAGTTTGTATAAGAAGTGATGTTGTGACTGTGCATGTGAGCATTTTAGCTGAGAAGGAAAGTCATAGCTGTCATAAGATTCTCAAATGATTATGTGATATTTCCCACTTCCTCCTCTCTCAGAAAGATTAAGGGATTATTTATCTTTGTTTTTGTTGTTTTGTGGTACTAGAGATTGAACCCAGGGCCTTGCTTGTGCTAAGCAAGTACTCTATCACTGAGCCACATTCCCAGCCTGGGTCAGATTATTAATGGCGCTCCTCTCTAGGGTGGGATGACTTTCTTTAAATATTTTGTTTCTATACTATGTGAATTTTTTTAACTTGGCAAAGAGTACTGTGAATTGTATTGAAACAGTTGGCATTTAAACAGGTGATTGCTAAGGTCTCTTCTAAATCCTAGATTCAGGGATCCTTTTTTGAATTCCCTGTTGTTATTAAATCTTCTGGGCTGATTGTTTAGGTCAGGACCAGTAACACTCTGTGGCTCTTGTTTGTGTTCAGATCTGTGCCAGGCCATTCACAGTGTTTCGCTGGTGTCCTGGAGTCCGTATGCGCTTCAAGAAGACTGAGGTGTGCCAAACCTGCAGTAAATTGAAGAATGTCTGTCAGACCTGCCTCTTAGACCTAGAGTATGGTATGTTTGCCATGTCCAGTAGGTCTGTAAGTGAACATGTATCCCAAACAACACTTGTCTCCCACTTCTCTCTCTTGTCTCCAATTCTGATCCCACTTTGGAATGTCTGTTGTGGTCTACTTTTCGCAGGAGTAGAATCATAATTAATCCCCCTAGAGTCCTGAACAATATAGTAGGATCTTAAGGAATAGTTGAGAAGTAAATAGAACTGACTATACCTTCATCTCTGTAGCCAAGGTGAGGTAAAAGGCATTGATCCTGTAATAGGAAATTCTTGGCCTTGGGCTTTTTTCTTGAGCTAGAACTTTTTTCCCCACAATCCCAACCAATCAGAAGCTCATAGGCTAATTATGCTTTAGACTTTTGTCTCAGCTGGGTTGTTAGGACCAAAATATTATATCACTGCTGTTTCAGAGCAGCTACTTTGGGAATTTTTTTTTTACTTTAAACTGTAGGTGATTCTTTAAGAAAAGAAATTTGCCAAGAAGAATCCTATATAGTTAAATAAAAGGGGAAAGGCAACGGTTTGTTAACATGTTAAGTTCAGAAAGGACTCTGCTAATCAGACTCCTGGCCACATATTGTTTAATAGTATTTATATGTTTTTTAAGGAGAATTCTGGTCCTGAAGTACAATAACCCTTGTGTGTCTGTGACTGTATCTAGGATCTTTAGCATCAGCCTTGAAATAAACCAATTTTACATTTATTTTAAATTAATTTTGTTACTAAAGTTTAGATACATTATTAATCTTCAGGTCCAATCTGACTATAACTCAGATTTGTTCATTTAAAAGATTTTGTAATGCTGGGCACAATGCCACATGCCTGTAATCCCAGCGACCCCGGAGGCTGAGGCAGGAAGATTACAGGTTAGAAGTGAGCCTCAGCAACTTAACAAACCTGTCTCAAAATAAAGCATAAAAAGGCTGGGGATGTGGCTCGGTGGTTAAGCGCCCCTGGGTTTGATCCCTGGTAAGGAAAAACAAGAAAAAGATTTTCTAAAATATTCACTCCATATTTTATGGCAGCTCAGGAATTTAGACAATTCTGTAGAATGCTGTGTAGCAGTATTAGTCTGATGGTGCTGAAGAATTTGAATAATATAGTAAAGTATCTGATACCAAGTAGGACAAAGAGAAAGGAAGGGTGATTTTTATTCTGTGTGTATTTAGTATGGGCCTGTTTTTAAACATATTTGAGATTTTTTTCCTCTGTTCCTTTGTACCAGGCCTGCCCATCCAGGTTCGTGATGCAGGATTGTCTTTTAAAGATGACATGCCAAAGTCAGATGTCAACAAAGAATACTACACACAAAATATGGAAAGAGAGGTATGCTGGCACTTTCTTGATATATTTTTTGGGGGGTTGGAAGTGTTTATTTGTTTTTGTAGTGCTACGGATTGAGCCTAGGCCTTCTTGATTTATGTACTTTTGTACTTGATTAAAATCCTAATAAATTGACAGTCTACAAATTTGTTATCCCCATGTAGATTTCTAATTCTGATGGAACACGGCCAGTTGGCATGCTCGGGAAAGCCACATCCACTAGTGACATGCTGCTCAAATTGGCCCGGACCACACCCTACTACAAAAGGAATCGGCCCCACATTTGCTCCTTCTGGGTGAAAGGAGAGTGTAAAAGAGGAGAAGAGTGTCCATACAGGCAAGAGCTGAGCCAAAGTTTTAGTATTTACTTTTGGATAACGAGTTTGTACTTTAAAATTTAAACCTCATGAAGCTAGTTTACTCCATCTCATATCATAGAACTTACTAAATTTAGAAGAGCTTTATTAAATTGTGGGTTTAACTTATGACTGAACCTTGGGAAACTAAATTGCTATGCCATGTAAGGAGATACTAACCCTAAAAGTTTCTGCATAAGAAGTGAGTCCTCACTGTCATTGTATAATGGCCTAAATCTCAATGTAGAGTGGAAGTCAAAATGAGGCTGGACTTCTAAAGGATGTGTATACTGCCAGGCATCTGGATTAGGAGTTCTTAACTTGAGTTTGATTAACTCCATCCCCCCCAAAATAAAGCAAGCCATTTTTCTGGGGCTTAGCCCCTAGCTTTCTTCAGATTCTCAGTGGAATGCAAGACCTCAAATATGTTAAGAACCATTGTCATAGAAAGGGGTGATAGTGTGTCCTTTTGTTTTGGGGTGAATTGTGCCAAGAGTATTTATAAGGAAAGTTTCACACCCTAAATGGCCATTTAAGTGGATTTTAAGAGGCTGGGAAAAACCATGTGATACACAAAACTCTTGGCATCAGCTCTGTTTTGATAATTATATTTTGATATGGCCCTGGTTTCTAGTTCAAAAGGCATAGGACTTTACTCTGTAGCTACTATTGGGTGATATCAGCATTTTTCACTTTTACGCATTGTTCTTTGTCATAGACATGAGAAGCCTACAGATCCAGATGACCCCCTTGCTGATCAGAATATCAAAGACCGGTATTATGGAATCAATGACCCTGTAGCAGATAAGCTTTTAAAGCGGGCTTCAACAATGCCTCGTCTGGATCCACCGGAGGATAAAACTATCACCACGCTATATGTTGGTGGTCTGGGCGATACCATTACTGAGACAGATCTCAGGTTTGTGGGTATAATTTCAAGAACTTTCTTTCTTTTAACTGCCTTGGAATAATTCATTTGCACAAACACAAGCATGATCTATATAAAGTACGTTTTTTTTAGCTGTTCTATCATTAGTATCATGCTGACTCAAATTTTTATAAAATTGTCTTTTATATGATGCCAGAGGAATTTGTAATGTTCATCAGGAGTGCTTATCCATCCTTGCATATGCTAATAATTACATGGAACCTAACAGCTGATTAGAATTTTTAAAGAATAGCACACTTCCAAGTATAATCAGTTATGTAGGGGAGGGAGAACTTCGTGATTCTAAAACTATTATGGTTTATATTATTGGCTTTTTAAGAGAGAAATACCTTTTTAAGGTATTTCATAAATTTGTGTTATTTTTGGCTTGTATTATGCTTGGCTAGATGAGACCTCTGGGCACATAGTAATGGAAATTACCTCTTCCAAAGAGATAATGTGGAGAAGAAACTCCTGTAAGTTTATAACCTGCCCTTGGTAGCTTGTCTCCATTAAACCCTATCTTAGTGAGCTAGATAATCCCCAGGGGTTGGCAGACTTTCTGTGAAGGGCCAGAGAGTGAATATTTTTAGACTTTGTGAATATTTTTAGACTTTGTGGGCCACATACTGTCTTTCTCTCCTCTTCTTATTCTTTTTCTCTTTTTTTCCCCCTTTCAACTTTCAACTTTAAAAAAAAAAAAAACATTCTTGGCTCATGGGCCAGGAACAGTGTACTTTGCCAACATCTTATGTAGAGCTTAGGGTCCTTAAGGAACCTGTTAGAGCCCCCCTTTCTTCCATAGGAACAACAGTGAGATGTTTGAGAACCCCTGCTTATTCCCTCCTCCCCCCATCTCAGTAAGCAGCACTTACAGAAGGGCAAGATATGGGGGAAAATAGCTGCAAGTAGTTAGATACATCACCATGGGGCCCACCTACCCAGTGGTGAGTCAGAGAAAGATTTCATATCCACGGTCAGTCTTGTGGGCATGTCTATGTTGTTGACCTTTCTCTTTCTGCTTGTGTCCCTTCAGAAATCATTTCTACCAGTTCGGAGAGATTCGAACGATCACTGTTGTACAGAGACAGCAGTGTGCTTTCATCCAGTTTGCCACAAGACAGGCTGCAGAAGTGGCTGCTGAAAAGTCCTTTAATAAGTTGATTGTCAATGGCCGCAGACTCAATGTGAAATGGGGAAGGTAAGAAGAATAAGACTATTTTAAAATATACTGAGACTTTTTTTTTCTTTTTTTTTTTGGTACCATGAATTGAACCCGGGTGCTTGCCCACCGAGCCACATCCCCAGCCCCAGCCCTTTTTTATATTTTATTTAGAGACAGGGTCTCACTGAATTGCTTAAGGTGTTACTAAGTTGCTAAGGCTGGTTTTGAACTGCTTGTGATCCTCCTGCCTCAGCCTCCCAAGTCACTAGGATTACAGACATGTAGCCCTGCACCTGGCTATATTGAAACTTTTTTTTTTTGGTACCAGGGATTGAACTCGGGTACTTGACCACTGAGCCCCATCTTCAGCCCTATTTTGTATTTTATTTAGAGACAGGGTCTCACTGAGTTGCTTAGCAACTCGCCTTTGCTGAGGCTGGCTTGGAACTCGCGATTCTCCTGTCTCAGCTTCCCAAAGGGCTGGGATTACAGGTATGCGCCACTGTGCCTGGCTATATTGAAACTTTTAATAAACTGTTTCATTATTTGGAAAGTAGTAAACTTTTGGTAAACAGGCTTAAGTCAACAGGATCTTTAGAAAGATCTTAAGAAGGTCATTCTCTATCTGATTCCCATGGGTGTTGGAAGAGTTCAGCTTTGGAAATGTATTCAGGGTTTTGCTGTTAATAATCTGCCTCTTTCAGCCGGGCGTAGTGGCGCAAGCCTGTAATCCCAGCACTTTAGGGAGGCTGAGACAGGAGAATTGCGAGTTTAAAGCCAGCTTCAGCAATGGTGAGGCACTAAGCAACTCAGTTTGACCCTATCTCTACATAAAACACAAAATAGGGCTGGGGATGTGGCTCAGTGGTCGAGTGTCCCTGAGTTCAATCTCTAGTACCGAAAAAAAAAATCTGCCTCTTTGAATGTGCATGTTTTTTTGACCAGCTGTCATAGACCAAGTATATTGCCTGGGCATAAAAGATAGATTCAAGGATTTATAGTAAAATTAGACCTAGATTCTACTTCAGAGACTGATTGGGTGAGAAGATAAAACAGAAAATAGCTATTTTAAGTTTGAAAGTGATGATTACATAAGAAAGACACAGGTAATTGTATAAGAGAGACACCGGTAAAACACCCTGAATTTTAAGTTCAAAGGGAGAACTTACTTCCAGCTTGCAACCAGGGAGGAGGTGGCTAATAGCAGCAGCTCTTCTTACATGCTGAGCACTTTGCCAAACATATATGTTGCCTCTTCTAGTACTGACAGTGGTTCTAGCAAGTTTTGAACCCAGATCTTTCTGCCTTCAAAACCATTGCTCTTATCCATTCTATACTTTGGTATTTATGTGAGGACTGCTTGCTGAAGAGGAGGCAAGGAGTGAAGGAACTCCATTTGACTGGGGAACATGACAAGCAAAGGTATGAGAGAAGGTGGGACAAAATGCTGATGTCCTGTGTGCATGCATATCTCCCAGATCCCAGGCAGCCAGAGGAAAAGAAAAGGAGAAGGATGGAACCACAGACTCTGGGATCAAGCTGGAACCTGTTCCGGGACTGCCAGGAGGTAAGTGCAGACTTCTGCTGACCACCATAGCTCAGTTTGCACCAGTGTTCCTCTATTAGAAGAGAAGCATGTGTGGTTTCTGCAGCAACTCTCACTTCTGAAAAGCCCTTCTGAGGATTTAAAGGTGATAGAAACAGTGTTGCCAGTTGTCTTCCCTTCTAAGTGTTGCCTATTTTCTTCTCTCCAGCTCTTCCTCCTCCTCCTGCAGCAGAAGAAGAAGCCTCTGCCAACTACTTCAACCTCCCCCCAAGTGGTCCTCCAGCAGTTGTAAACATCGCCCTGCCACCACCACCTGGGATCGCCCCACCCCCACCTCCAGGTAATGTTCTTCCTTCCAGAGAAGTTCTTGTGAAAGTTCTACACCTCACCACCGTGTCTAAGACAGCTAAATCCTTTGCATTTTCTCTGAAGAAGTTTATAAGTAAAGCTGATAGGTTGAGATTTCTAATATTTCATTTTTTCCCCAGGCTGCCAAGGAGAGGAAAAGCACCAGTTTTCTGAAAATCTAAATATATGTGATCAGGATAGGAATTAGTGGGATTACAGTAATCTGCCACCAATTTGTTCTCTGTTCTGAACTAAATCCTAGCTGATATCCCTGTAGCACTATTGCCCAAAGTATGGGCTCCAATTGATTGTCATTTCACAAAGTATTAACTATCTATAGTAAGGTCTTTAGCTTGTGTCAGGATGTAAAGCAATGAGCCACTCTTTCATTAGAAAGCCTTGTTCCAAAAAAAGACTGTCAGATGGATAAACGGCATACTTGGTTGTGTAATTGAGTTACATTTTGGCTCAACATCATTATCTTGTCAGAGGCAGTAATAAACAGTTCAGAGGACTGGCACTTTGTATAGCACACTGCTCTAGAAAATTTCAATGACAGTATGTAAACAGTGTAAGGAAATCCTAGGTGGCCAATTTTGTGGCAGAGAGCACATATCTTTAAAGAAAGTGGTTTCTGAACATCTTCCATTCTGGTATCAAGTATTGAAGTTAATGATGGTCTTGCTATTGGCCTGATTTCTTCCTCACTTCCCACATCCTGACTGAGCCTTGTTTGGTAGGATTTGGCATTTTGATGCACAGCAGAGGTTTACATGATGTGCTAGCAGAAGCCTTGAGTCCTGAGGAGTGTTCTGGACTGAGGGAAAACATTTTAGAACCAAGGAAATAATTCAAGTAGATATTCCCTAAGCAAGTTTGATGGAGTGACCTTCACTTAAGCCCATGTCAGTCTTGATTTATGCATAGGTGGTTTTGATTTTAGGAAGATTCAGAGGTATGAAAGGTTGTCAAGGGAACAAGCCTAACAAACTTATTCTCTCTCCTGTGTGCAGGTTTTGGGCCACACATGTTCCACCCAATGGGACCACCCCCTCCTTTCATGAGGGCTCCAGGACCAATCCACTATCCTTCTCAAGACCCTCAGAGGATGGGAGCACATGCTGGAAAACACAGCAGCCCCTAGCACACTGCCACCACTCTGGGGCTCTACAAAGAAAGGGCGCTTCAAAATCCCAGTAAATGAATCTTGGAATAAATATATTTTTCCTTCCTTTGTAGTTTCCATGGTAGCCGAATGTGTTCGGTTATGGGCAGTTGGAGAAGCATAGGCTTGCTTCCCTACACATGTTGAAAGGATCAGTGGACCTCAAATAAACTGCCATGAACACGGCTAGTTACCATGATTATATTACTAAGAAAACCTACTGCTACTCCACTTAAACTTGTATGGGGGACAAGCAGATGGGTAAATTGGAATAGCCAATGGAGTTACCATCCCAATTATATGTCCATTTGTATCTTGGGGTGGGGGGCAAAAATTGACCTGCGGTAAAAAAACCTTTTAACCATTTTTATGTCTATTGGGTATTTTTCTTTTTTTATCATCTAAAAAAAAAAAATAGTACTAATCATCGTAGTGGCATAAGTGTGATTTAACTCTTTTGAAGTCACATGCTCAGAGAGACAAGAAGAAACCAGGACCCAGCACAGCCCAGAATTTTTCTTTTTCTCATTTTTAAAAGGAATCTCAGTTTTACTTCTCTATGTCACCAAAAAGGAAAAAAAAGAAAAAGAAAAAGTAAAAATTACTTTTTATTCCTATCAGAAACACAAATTTTATGGATCTATCATTGAAGAAATCTGGTGTCTGGGATGAAATTATTTTAAAAAACTTCCCATAAAGTACCTTTTTTAACAAACTAAAAGGCAAACCTTGGAGTGTGTTTAAACGGAAGAATCGTGAGCTTCCGCTGAACTCTGATCCTCAGCATTCACCTTTGTGTGTCTTCAGCGTCCCCTTGTGGTCCCCTGCTTCTGGGCAGAGGACTGTTGGTCTTAGAATGTTTGGATATAACTGAATTGTAGATGATAAGGGAAACTCAATGTTGTGTTGTATTGTTTTTAAATAATTAAAACGGGTCAATTTTCCAAATGTTGTTGCCTTATTTCTAGATTTCTGTTTTGTATTTCCTTTGGTAGTTAGATCAGTGGAAGTTAAAAACAATTTATACATAAATGTGAAGTTTTAAAATCTTGTTTTAGATCCTGTTGGTTTTTAACTTTATATCCATTTCATAATGGTAATGAAGGCCAGGTCTTTTTAGTTCTTATGTCAAAAGTTGGTTGTGAAGTTCCAATAACGTACATAGCCCAGAGCCTGACGTGTGACGGTTGATAAATGGCAGACTTAAAAGTCATCCTTGGGGGCTGGGATTGTAGCTCAGCGGTAGAGCACTTGCCTTGCATGCGTGAGGTCCTGGGTTCGATCCTCTGCACCACATATAAAGCAATAAAATAAAGACATTGTGTCCATCTACAACTGAAAAAATATTTAAAAAAAAAAAAAAAGTCATCCTTGGGCTGGGGATGTAGCTCAGTTGGTAGAGTGCTTGCCTTGCATGCACATGGCCCTGGGTTCAATCCCCAGCACCACAAAACAAAGTCATCCTTATACAAGTCATTTTAAAAGGAAACAAAATTTATATAAATCCACTTAAAGCCAATGCCATGTCCCTTTTATCTAAAATGTGTACTTACAGGGTGGACATGCATCCACTTAAGAGGAACAAGTTTCCTCTTCTGCATTTTCAGTTCCACCCAGGCTCCCAGCCTATTGGATGGTGCTGCCACACTCAGGGTAGGTGTTCCCTGGAAACTCCTTGGTTGCCACACTCAGAAGTGGCAACCAAGACTAACCCATCATACTCCTTCAAGATAATTTTCCAGGGTTGGAAAACATTGCTATTTTGAGCATTTTCATCTTATTTTTCATGTCTTTTAAACTTCTCAGTTTCCATTGCCTCACCTGTATGATGCTTTGTGAGTACTTTAAGTTCCCTAATTCTTCAGGTATGTCTATTCTGTTCATTAACTTTTTTGAAAAAAGACATTATTTTGGCAAAATATACACAGAAAAATGCATAAAATAGGTGTACAGTTAAATATTTTAAAGTGAACATTTATATAATAATCACCCAGGTCTAGAAGAAGAAAAGCTTCAGTTAGCGTAGAGGCATTTATGAGTCCCTTCACATTTATAAACCCTTCCAATTACCACTATTCTGGCTTTTATGTTAAATATTTCCTTGCATTTGCAAACAGGTATTTGCCTTCCCTTGCTTACCACTGTTTTACTGAGATACATCCACGTGACTGCATGTAACAGTTTGTCAGTGTTCATTGCTGCTATGTCTAATGTCAGGTTCCTTAGTGTTTTGGCTATTCTTGGTCATTTTTATTTATATAAGGAGCAAAAAGAGGCAAAAAATAGTTTTATTTGAAGGATTTGTTAGGCCCCCAGATTATATGAAAGGTTAATTATCTAATTTTTCAGGATCTAAATTTTACTTGCTGAATGAAGAATAATTTATGAGTCCATTAAAACAGATACAGCCATATACCTATACACATGCACACATTCATTCACAGAATTTTACAATTCTAAAAGGACCAAACTTACCGGTGGTTATCTCTAGTATGCAGGAACAGCAGAATGCAGGAGGGTGAGAAGAGGAATGGGGGTGCATGAGAGGAGCTGTGTTGAGCAGATACTTTCACATTTTACTTTTATTTATTTTTTACAGTAAGCCTTTTTTTTAACATCAGCAAGACACATGATCAGAGAAGGAATGAGGATCCACTTTTGGCTGCAGGAATCTCTCCCAGTCTCTTCTGTGCCTGGCAGCTGTAGTGACCCTCCAGAGCACTGCAGAACTATGTCCCCAAGGCAACCCATGTCCCCTTTTATTTGTCAGACACTTTGATCATTGGTCTTAAGCTCATGGAAACCTGACTTTAAACAATGACCCTTGATCCTAGAGAACACATCAATTGCAAGCAATCCTAAGAGTCTGCTGGCCCTTTGGGACCCAGAAGGGGAGCAAAACTCCAGACCAAAAGGAAAATGCAACAACTCTCACGCCTGGCACCCAACGTGGAGTCAGGGAGGAGGAATTCCTGTCCAAATGGAGCCCTGCAGTGATGGGAGGCTTTCCTTCAGGCAGCAGCTTTACTGACCCTAATGCCATCCTAGCAGCTGATTTCTCAAGCTCCACCCAGCCAAGAACAGTAATTGCAAGAAACCTAACAATGAGCCCTCATGCTGTGTCCTGCACACCATAAAGGAGTTTCTATACTCACCCTCATCTTACAGGTGGAGAAACAGAGTCTCAGATGTGAAACGACTTGCCCAAGTTCACAAGGCTTGCAATGGCAGAATTAGACCTCATCCCATCCCATCAGTTGCCTCTACTCAACCTGTGAGCTCCACAGCAAGGCATCATGATCTGTGATTCCAAGGTGAGTGGTCATTGGCTTGGCCACTCAATGTAGTAAAAAGAGTCAGACAGATTCCCATTTTGATTCTGCCCCCAGATAAATCATTTCCCTCTTTTGAGCTTGGACATTCACATCTGTAAACTGGGAACAAAAATATCTTTCTCTCAGGCTGTATTGAGAATTAGGAATCAGGTGTGTAGAGAATCCAGTGCAAGCACCAGGGAGTCAATAGAAAGCAACCACCACCACCATCCTCCTCACTAGAACTAAGGAACCTGCTCAGAATAGAAGGTGGAAGGGATCCTTGTAGAGTTCCACTCTGCACTTCCCCTGTAAGGTGCCCAGCAGGGCAACCCCTTCTTTGGATCCCCATGGCCACACCTCCAGTCCAGGCCTCACACCTTGAAGACTTCCTGGCTCTCAGCATTGCTCCTCTCCAATCTGTCCCCCACAGCACCCAGCAAAATCCATTGCTAAAACCTCCCCATTTCTTAAAACTTCACCTCTGGACCTCACTGGCCCCTAATACAATCTCTCTTCCCCCGGAACAACCTGCACCCATGCTCAGTTCCACACCCACCTCTGCACATGCTGATCCACTTGTCAGGAATGCCCTCCCATTGCACCTCTTTCCTTAATGAACTCGTCTTCCTCCTCCAAGACCCCACTCAAATCCTCTGGGAAGTTTCTGGAATCCCACCAGGTTTAGGGATCCTCCCTCTGCTCCACAACACTTAGTTCCTCAGTTGTCAATGAGCATGCTGTGAAAACTGAGGTGATTTATTCCTTCACAAATATGCCTTCCCCACCATCTTTTCCTCCTGAAGACCTGGGCCTGGCAGTGTCTGGCACATAATAGGTACTTAGTAAACACTTAGAGTATGCACAGATGAAGACCAACTGCAACTCAGTAAAAGGAAAAACTTTCTAATTATCAGAGATATCCTCAGATAGATGGGCTGCTCTTGAGCACACCATCAGGGGAGTGTAAGCTGCTGGAGCAGGGAAGAATGGGGCCATTGCCTGGAGTATTAGTTACAAATAGAAATTATCCACACACAAAATTCTGATGCTGCATGTCTGGGGCAGGCCAGCAATTTGTGTTAGGACCAACGTCCCCAGGTGATTTTGAAGCATGTCTGCATTTGGGGATTACTGAACTTCGTGACCTTTGAGGCCATTTGCATTAATGATTTGTGTGTGAAGGCTCTTCATAAACTGTGAAGTGCTGTCCATGAGTCTTGGCTCCAGATGCTACCTGAGCTTGGAGACTGAGGGATTGAAGCTTCAGATTGGTTCTACAGCTCCTCAGATTCTGGGAGGTTGCGGACCCAGCCCTGAGCCACCCTGTTGAAGCTGGGTCTGAGGCGGAGGAGTTCCAAGCCACTGAAGGGCTCCGAGACAAAAGGGGTGCTTGCCCTGGGAATGGTCTCCCCCATGAGGGATCCTCCAAATGGCACTGGGGTCCTGGGGAAAGAGCAACAGGAGAGGTGGGCCGTGTGCAGCAGGGATGGCAGAACACTGACATGCAGGTCATGTGTGGCCCCTACCTGCCTCTCTCTGGACCTCAGTTTCCCCTTCTGCACAGCAAAGGTGCTATGTATTTTTGTACTGTGGTTAACGAGTTTCTCCAATTCTGCCCTTTCTCAAGTCTGCCCCTAGTGGGGAAGGAGTAGCAATGACATTTCCATAGAATTGGCTTGTCCTGGGCAAAACTCCAGGCTCCAACAAGCTCCAGAAGAGCGAAGAAAACTGAAAGAAAGAGCTTTTCCTTCCTCTTGTCACCTCCCCTTAAAACAAAATATCCATAAACTGGAGAGAGAAGGGAAGATTCGAAAGAGCATTTAAAAACAGGGAAGGGCAAATTACAACAGAGTTATACCATTTCTCCTCAAAAGACTGGCAAAAGGAAATAATTTGAGCCGAGCGCTGGCACACGCTTGTAATCCCAGCACTTAGGGAGGCCAAGACAGGAGAATCGCGAGTTCAAAACCAGCCTCAGCAATGGCGAGGCACTAAGCAACTCAGTGAGACCCTGTCTCTACATAAAACACAGAATAGGGCTGGGGATGTGGCTCAGTGGGCAAGTGCCCCTGAGTTCAATCCCTGGTACCAAAAAAAGAAAAAAGAAAAAGAAAAGAATTTGATACTAAGGCAACACTGATGAGGCAGTAGAGGCGGTTTCATTCAGCTGGTTAGAGGGCAAACTGGTGCTGCTACCTTGGAGAACAATTCAGTGGTATCTTCTTAACCCGAATTTGTGTCAACTCTGTCACCTGGAAACTCCATCTCTAAGCATGGAGCTCAGGGAGGCTCATGCATGTAAGCACAAGGAAGCAAATGTGAAGTGTGCTTTAGTGACACCCAGAAGCAACCTGGATGTCCCACAGAGGAGCAGACAAAACAGAGATAGTGTGTCACCTGACAGAATACTTGAAGCTTAAAAGGAAAGAACTAGATCTACAGGTATTGGTGGGGTAGACTTCAAAAGCATGATGTTGAATGAAAAGGCAAGTTACAGAATAAAATATGAAGTGTTAGAACACATGCAGACTCACAAATCAACGCCATAAGCTCCCTATGTATGCAGCTGCCTTAACAATGTGTTCCAAAAACACGGCCCCCCCTGACCACAATGCTACCTTTCCAGAAAGGGATCTGGGAAAGGGACCTGGAGGACATGAACACAGGGCCCTGCTTTATTTGAAGTTGCCTAATTTTTTTTTTCCAAAGAGAATGTGTGTGTGTGATTTTAAAACAATGTTTTAATTCTAAGGAAAACATAAAGCACAGTTCGTGCAGTGTTTGCCTGCAGCAGGGGCCGGTGGGAAGAGGGGAATGCTTGCTCTGGGGTGGAAAGACAAACCATGGGCCAGAGCTTGGGACCCTGCCAGGAAAGCACTGCTGCCTGGACCACCCCAGCTTTGGCAGCAACAGCCAGGCCTTGTGGGAACAGGCTGGGCAGTGTCCAAGCCAAGCAGGCCTCACAGTCAGGCCCTTGACTGGAAGCCCAGAGCCCAGCATTCTGAGCCCCACTGGGCTCTCAATACTGCTGTTCCTCCTCTCTATGCCTCCGGTCTTCCGTCTCAGAAGAGGTCTGGGCTCAGGACTCCCTAAGGCCTTCCCCCTGCTGGTGGGAATGTGCCTCAGCCTGTCATTCAGAGGCATGAGATGGGTAGGAGATGCACCCTGAGCCTGCCAGCCTGGAAGCTGGCTGCCAGCACTGAATGTCTCCTGTGGGTTTTAAATAGCTGGGCAGGCAAGGTCTGAGGGCCCATGAGGAGAGACAAGGCAGCCCTGCCTGGCAGGGAATTCAGAATGTCTGCCAATGGCTCGTGGCTCACACAGCGCCTGATGTTGGGCCTGATTCTTCCCATCAGGGCCCTCCCTGGGACCATCTGAGGGCCGTCCATATCTCCTGAGCCATCTCTTCTCAAGGCTGATCACCTCCCATTCCCATCATTCAGTCCTTCCTAAAAGTGCCTAATAACATCCTAGCCAAGCCCCGGCGCGCCTCCATCTGTCTCTATCAGACAGACAGTCTCCATGTGTGGTCTGAGCAGGTGCCAGAATAGCTGGACCATGGCCTCCTCTCTGTGGACACTTCTTTTCGTCACTTAATATAGCCTAAGCCAAAAAAGTATGTTCAAAAATAGATTTAGAGTGAGGAAGCCAACTGCAATAGAAATGCACCCCCAGTCCAAGGCCCTCCTCCAAGTCAAGCTCCAGTCTTGACTCCTATGGTCTGTTTTTGGATTCCCAGGGCAAAATATTATTGAAGTTCTCCCTTGTTAGCTCTTCCAATCATCATTTCAGCCTGCAAATAATAGTAGTGGTAGTACTAGCAGCTACTGTTTATTGAGAGCTTATTACTTGCTAGAACTTTGCCTTTGGCTTCTCATGTCATCCTCACGGCAATGCTATGATGTAGGTACAAGGTGGGGCAATGGAGACTCAGAGAGGTTAAATTGCTTACCCAAGGTCACACAGCCAGGCCTGGAGTTTGCATTTAAGCCCATATGGAGAACTTATGCCCTAAACCAATATAAGCGACTCCTTTGTGGCCCTGACCTCTGGTCCCACTCCCTGCTTTGGGCAGCCTCACAGCCACCCCATCGATCTCTTCTACATCATTGGTGCAAGTAAGGAGAGGCTGGGCTGGCCTTGGAATGGGGAGCTCTGGGGCTCTCAAGGACAGCACCTGATGTTCATCATGGAGGTGGCCCACAGCAGTGAAGGAGAACAAGACATCAGCTCTGGAGTCAAACAAGCCCAGACTTGAATACCAGTGTTGCTGCTTCCTCCTTGTTCTGAGACTTTGGGCACGTTGTTCCTGGGCCTCGGTTTCTTCATTGGTAGAACAGGGGACATCAAGGCACGTGCCCCATCTTGTGAGGATGCAACAAGATTGGGGCACGTTCGCCATTCGTTCTTCCTACGTTTATGAAGCACCTTCTAGGTGTTGAGGCACTGTTCTAGCAAGACCTCAATAAATATATATAAAGTGCTGGAACTAGACATCGCATGTACAAAGTACAAGGAAATTCGGGCTACTGCTGCGGTACCCTGTACAGTCCTGGGCTCTCCCCCAAACTGCCCGCACCACCCAGGCTGGCCTTACTTGTTGAAATTCCGATAGTCTCGTAGGCTGGGGGTGTAACTTCGGCCATCGCTCTGGTAGTCCCGGTAGCTGATGAACTCCTGCCAGGGACAGCGGTAGCCCTTGGGGATGGCGGTGTGGTTGAACTTCTCGGGCGGCACCCCTTTCAGCGGCTCCGCGTAGCCTGCGCGAGAAGCAACTTGCGCATGGCGGCCCCGCGGACGCAAGCGGACGCCTGGGCTGTGTCTCCACCGCCCCACTCCCACCCGCACCTAGCGGGCGAGGCTGGGGGAGGAAGACCGGAGTTATGCAAGAGGAGTGGGGAAAGGAATGTCACAGTTGCTTCAGCAAAGGGGATCCTCCCGCATCCCAGGAAACAAGGGGACCCAAGCAAATAAGCCGAGGGTTCTAGTTTGGGATTGGATTCTGACTCGCTGTGTGACCCTGGGCGCTCTGCTGCCACTCTCTGGGCTTGTGTTCTGATCTGGTGTGTGTGGGCGCGCGAGCGCGCGACCACTGTCGCTCCCTACGTTTCAGCCCTGGTGGCCAGGACTCAAAGCGGCCACTCACCTGGCGCCAGAGCGCTGGGGCTAGGGACGGATGCCGCTGCTGGGTGGGCGTCCTCAGGACCCCCAGGCGAAGCCCGGAAGACGTGGAGCTCGGAGCGGTAGTTCGGCCCTTCGGGGCCATTGGCAACCTGGGCACAGGGCCGGGCGCTCAGAGGTTCAGACAGCTGCCCCGCCCCTTCCCGCAGCTTCCCCTCCCAAGAGTCTCGCTCCACGCTCACCATTCCCGCCTCCGCGGTTCCAGTTACCCTCCTCTTGGCGCTTCCGGCCAGGATCTGCGGGGGTGGGGGGGACAGACAACAGGGAGATTCAGGGGCGCGGTGCCAGGGTTCTCCACCCGAGAGAGAAAGGCAAGAACTCTAGCATTCATCTCCAGGGCATGTTAGAAAGATGGGTAGTCTACTACACTAAGCTCAGTGCGTGGAACAGAAGAAAAGTCGATATTCCCTGCAGTTGTCACATGGAGTCTGAACAAGATACTTCCGTGAGCCCCAGTTCTCTTCTCTTTCAAGTGGGCATCACCATGATGATGGTATCTACCGCAGAGCACTTTATGTAAGGATAAACTGGAAAACGCTTCGCTAGCACTGTCTCAGGTGCTTAGCAGAGGTAGGTGTTTTGGCATTCTTAGTCTTCCTGGCACTTCGTTCCCTCTCAGTTCCCTCTTGTGTGGCCCAGAAATTGAGTGGAGTATGGATAAAATAGCTCTGTTTTCATTAAAAGTACCTGAAGCAGCCTGCAGCCTTTTCCAAGTCTAGGAATAAACCATTCCCACCTTCTTTTTCTGCCAGCAGTTTGTTCCATGACCTTTTCCTTTTTCCAGTGGGAAGACGAAATTTAAAAAGGCTTTCTGCATTTTCCATTTTAGATCAAGCTGAAGTCTGAACTAACTCCTGCCCACTGCAAATTTAGCCCAGAGCTTTAGCAGTTTCTGTAGACCAAGGGCCCATGGCTGCACAACTCATCCTCCCAATTCACTTTGTGTTTTGTTTCCGGGGAAAGATGCCTGCAGGGACAACACTTTTCAGGGATCACACAGCAAAGCAGGGGCTTAGTCGGATGGGAGCATCCCAGTCTCCCAAGCTGGAGGGACTCTCCAGGGACCAGAAGTCCTCTGCCAGGCTCTCTCTGGCTCTTTCTTAGCCTCAGTTTCTCCATGAGCACAATGGAGACTTACCACCCGCTGACTGTCCTCAAGTTCAAAGGTGAACCTTTGCACCCGGCGCTGCCTCTTCTGGAAGAGGAGGGATCCCGGGTTGTTGCGAAGGGACAGCTCCTCCATCATCAGGTCCTGGGGCACGCTCAGCTTCTTCCCCAGGTCCAGCAAAGGGACTGCCAGGAGAGGCCAGAGCAAACTCTTACTACCCAACTCCCCAGGCACTCCTGGCTACTGCCTTGAAGGCACCTGTCACAGCATCATATGCTAAGTACCAGAATGCCTGCTTTGCCTCACACTTGCTGGCACTGGGAGTCACTGTGTTTTGGATTCATTGCCCACTTGATGGGCAAACATGACTCCTCAGAGTTGAATTAGTTGTGCATGATACTCTGGAGCTGAGCATTGTTTCGGAAGTTCTTTGGCCATTTGTACTTATGTCATGAATCTCTCATGCAGGTTCTTGCCCACCATGGTGAAGGTAGAGAGAAATGGTCAGATTCCAAATACTTTTTAAAGGTAACCCACAGGTGTGGGATGTGAGAGGAGAGTTAACTGCAAGATTTCTGACCTGGGTCAGCAGAAGGGGCTCAGTGAGATGGAAAAGGATGATGGAAGAGAAAGTTTGGGGAAACATCAGAAGTTTGGCTTTAGACATATGTCTTTTTAATTATTTTTGAAGAGATGAGTTTTCATTGTGTTTCCTAGGCTGACCTTGAACTTGTGGTCTTCCTGCCTCAGCCTCCTGAGTAGCTGTATATTACAGGCATGTGCCACCATGTCCAGCTCTCTTTAAGTTTTAAATAGTCTTTTATTATCATAAAAACATAACTGTGCATTTAAAATGTTGGAAAATTTAGGTATAAGTTTAAAAAAGAGAGAAAGAAATATCATTATCTGTCAGAAAAAGATTGCCAGTTTTAACACTGCAGTGTATGACATTTCATATCTTTTTTTTTTTTTTTTTTTGGTACCGGGGATTGAACCCAGTAGCACTTAACCCCTAAGCCACATCCCCAGCCCTTTTATGTATTTTATTGAGAGACAGGGTCTTGCTGAGTTGCTTAAGGCCTTACTAAGTTGCTAAGGTTGGCTTTAAACATGTAATCCTCCTGTCTCAGCCTCCCCAGCTCCTGAGATTATAGGTGTGCACCACTGTTCCCTGCTTCATGTCTTTTAATAACTACATATTCACATGTGAGTTTTTAGTGAAATCATAGCAAACATGCTTTGTAATTTGTTTTTATCAATTAAAGAGACATCACTTTTCCAAGTGAACACATTTTGGTTTTATTTACTATATCTAGTCTATATTAAATTCCCAATTGTCTTCAAAATTCAGTTTGTAGGCATCCAAGTGGAGATGCCAAGCTACAGTCAGATGTGTAACTCTAGTGTTCATGAAAGAAAACTGACCTGGAGATTTAAAAAATTAGAGAATCGTGAGCTTATAAAGGGTATTTTGTTGCCATTGTTTTTCAATGCAGAATATTACATTTATTTCTCTTCTCATGATTTGCCATTTGGCTGATGAATGTCCTTTGTAGTGTGGGACCCATTCCCCAAATCTGTGCCTTCCCTGCCAACAAAACGCATACTCTTATATGTGGCTAAGGAGAAAAGCCTTTTGATGGACAGAGTGACAGGATGGCAGGAGACTATGCATCCACAGCATGGCCATTGTTGTCCAACTCTGGAATCAGATACAGGGCTGGGGGCATAGCTCAGTGGTAGAGTACTGACCTAGCATGTGCAAGGTCCTGGGTTCAAATCCTGGCCAGAAGAAAATTAGTTAACTAACGTATTAAAATAAAATCAGATACACACAGGCTCATGTGCCAGCTCTATAAAATGATATTTTAAACTGAGAAGTTGAAAAAGATCAGGAAGAAATGAGAAAAGATAAAGAGAGCCAAGACTGAGCCCTGAGGTTTCCAACATTTCGAATGAGGAGAGAAACCAGCCCTGGAACCTGGGAAAGAGCAGTTAGCAGGGTGGGGGGAAAAATCTAAAGAAGATGGTGTCCCGGAAACCAAATGATAGAAGATTCTGGGATGACAAAGTAACCAAGAGAGTCAAGTGCTGCTGATTTGTCAAGAGAGACGAGAGCTGAAAAGTGACTCTCATATTTAGTAACATAGAGCCCCCGGTAATCTTCACTAGCACTGTTTCTATGGAGCATTTGGGTGTGAAAGTCTGATTGGAGAGGATTCAAGAGAAAATGGAATAAGCTTCAACATCCCACAGGGGAGCAATAGGCCAAGTCCAGGACTTGGAACGTTCTACAGGGCAGCTGGCCTGTTTTCTTCAAACAAGTAAGTGACACAGGGAAAAAAGGGTAGGTTGTTTAGATTAAAAGAGATTTAAGAAACATAGCAACCAAATAAAAACTATGACCCTTGTTTAGATCCTGATTAAAATAAACTAGAAAACTGGAGAAAGCTGGTAGATGTTATTAAATCATTACTGCTAATTTTGCTGAATGTGCTAATATTTTTTAGTGGCATGTAAGGAAATGTCTTTTTTATTATTTTCATGTATGCTGAAGAATTTAGGGGATGATATGACATGCTCTTTGGTATTTGCTTGGGGATCCAGGAATAAAGGGACCATGGCACCCTCTGCTTATGTGTGTGTTTGGAAATTGGCATATGACCTGTTAAAAAGAGAGAATGAGAAGAAAAGCCTAGAAAAGCAGAAGCTGTGCTTCAAAGGCCTGTGGCTGCAAGCAGCATGGGATCCAAGGGGGCTTGTTTGTAACGAGGAGATAATGGTCTGTGTGTTAGCTGTGGGGAACATTTGATAATGCACAAGGGAGAATTGCTGCAGAAATGTCCTTGAGCCTGAGAAGAGGAGGAGCAGGGTGTCCTATCCAGCTAGAAGGGTTGCCACCAGACAGGTGTGAGGAGAATTCATCACCCTCTCAGGCAGAGAAGGATTGAGAACAGATGCAAGCCAGTAGACAGATGTGGCAGAGGGGGCTTGCAGATATTTTCTTTGAGCTACTACAGTTTTTCTCAGTGAAACAAGAAGCAGGGTCGTTAGCTGAGAGTGAAAGTGCAGGAAGAGGTACTGGAGGCTTCAGATTGCCAAAGTCATCTAAGAGAGTGAGTCGTCTGGGGGAGTGTCTGGACTGGGGAGAGGGATGTGGCTGCCAGCAGCAGTGAGGGCCACCCAGGTACTGCGGTTCACCCGCACAAGACTCCCAGGCTCCACTCCTAAGGATTCCACCCTGACGACCGGCATTAAAGGTTGATTAAATATAAATGACATGTCCACACATAGAGAAACCGAGGAGAGGAAGGCGATAAGATAAATCATGCTAGTGTGCAAAGGAGTCTGCAGTATGTTGCCAAGTAAAAAAGGAAGCACACCGAAGAACACAGCACACAGTATTTAGCCCACATGTGTGTGCATCTGTATAAATACATTATATGTGGAAAGAAGAACTTACACAAATACATGAACAGTGATCATCTACAGATAGTTCCATTATGAGAAACTTTCACTTTCAAAGTCCTTCAGGGTGTTTTGTCCAAATACTTTTCAAAATGGACATGTTCTGCTGGGCACGGTGATGCACACCTGTAATCCCCGCAGCTTGGGAGGCTGAGGCAGGAGGTATTGTTGGCATAACCACATAGAAGAAGTAATTCTGGAGACAGAGATCTCAAGTCAAATCCCAGCTCTCTGCCTACCAGATGTGTAGAAACCTCGCTCCTCTGAGCCGAAATGTTTTTCGTCTGCAGAATGGGAATAATAATATCTAACTTGTAGAATTGTTGCTGGGCTCCAATGACAAGACACAAATCCCCTAGCATCCTGACACAGTAGCTACCCACTAAGGATAGTGTTTTTATTATTACTATTTTAAAATGACTTTTTAAGTGGAGAGACCATGAGGTTGATTTTTCCTTCCTATTTTTCTTTCATTTTAAAATGTTCTTTAATTAGTAGCTTAGCAATATTCAACAAGTTATATATTTCAAGTTTGACATAAATGATGTGTATCAATGTTTAGAGGACTCTAATTAGTTACATAGACAAGAGAAATGAGAAGGCACTGCCCGGCTCTCCAGCTGAAGTATGAGTACCTAACGATGTTTGCATATTTCAGCACACAAAATCAAGGGGGGCCAAAAACCACGACACCAACAATAAGAGGCAAGAACACACTAACTAGGTTAAAGGGAAAATTTGCATATAAAACCACACAACTTGATTGACTGCTTCTTAGGATTGACAGAGGCCAACCGCACAGGAGCTCTCGCAAGCATTTCTCAGAGAGAGATCCCTGTCACCAGCTTTGAAGTCATCTGAATACTGTCTAAAAGGCAAATGTATGGCCCCCACCCCCCAGGTCTGTGAAATCAGAGTCCCTGGGGGTAGATGTTGTGAATCTTTATTAACAAAAACATGGAACCGCTGTGACTCACAATAAAGCTTGAGGGTCCATCTGAGTTGAATTCATTTTTAAAATCTTTGAAATGCTCTAATGTAGACCAAATAAACAGACTCCAAAATTATACCAGGAGTTCATGAAGAGGTCTTATAAAATTGAAAAACATGGTTTTAGATGATTTATTCATTAGATGAGCCAGTTTTTAAGTAAAATGGTTTGAGTTCAACTGAGTGGCCTGCTCTTACTCTTCTGCCATGCTCTGCCTTACCACTAGTCTTGAGCCCTGGGCTGGGCCACCTGGGTCATCCTGAGGCCCCCATGAGGCCCATAGGTATCATTAGCAGGAGCAAGTTGGTCAGAACTTGTGGCTACAGTTGATCTGGGACCAGAGCCTTCAAGGATTGATTTAGGGCAGAGGGAAGGCTGTAGCTAAGACAAAGGCCAGGGTCATCTTGGGGTCAGCGCTCACTCTGTGGCACTCAATCTCAGCTTCTGGTCTGTGGACATAAGGGCAGGGCCCCTCCAAAGCCTCAGGAAATGCCTGGGCCCAGGTGGCAGATTCCACAGGCACTCCCTCAGGGCTCTGGAACTCACACCTGCTTGCCAGGCCTGGGGCCAGCAGGCCTGAGTGACCACAATCTGGGACTAAGAGAGGAGTTTGAGGAAGGCACAGGACTGGGCCCATCTTACCTGGTCCAGCGAGGTCCCCCATGACAGCCATCACTGGCTCCTTCTGCTCCTTGGGGATCATCCTATGGAGAAGAGACTCCCACAAATGGGCCAGATGTCCCTTTCCTCCCCTAACCTCTCCCTCCCAAGGCTTCCTCCAAGTCACTAGTCCACCCAGGCCCAGCCCTGAACAGTCTTGACACAACCCAAAATCATTTGCAAGGGTGTCTGAGCTGGAAGGGCCTTTCAGATCTTTTTGTAGAAAGGAAGAGACTGAAGCTCAGGGAGGACAGGAGAGGTGCTTGAGGTCATACAAATCAGGGTTCATGTTGTGAGGGAGGCACTCTGTCTTCAGGGACTGGCCTCTAGGGCTTCTCCCCAGGCCTGCAACACCAGGGATAGGGGAGGCTGGGTCTTAGGCACTGTTGTCATCTGCTGACCCAGAAGAATTCTAATCAGGGGTGGATGGGGGTTGGAGATTTAAATTGGAGGGAGAGAGCACAGGTCAGGCTGAGGCTCCCCTGGGCCTGCATGCTGGTGTTCCCCTCCAGGCTCTGAACTTGGCCAAGAGAACTGGGAGCCATCATCGGCCCTCCACAGTCCCCACCCTGCACTGACTTCCACAGTGTTCTCTTCTCCCTGGACCCTTTTCTTCTTTTTCCTCCATCCCCCATCTCATGACACTTTCTAGGAATCTTGGAGACCATTTGGATTAAAATGAGCCCCAGAGCCTCAGAGAACCCCTGCAGGCCCCAAACCCAGATTACTTAACTTTCCCCCAGGGAAGGAGGCAGCCCTTGTGCTCCTTGGCTGACCACCCACCGCAGTGCCCCTCTCCTTTGCTTCAGGTCTTACCATACTCGTTCCCTCAGGAAAAAATCTGCCCCCATCTGTGTCCCCCGCCCTACACCTGCAAGGGCCCTGGTTAGTGGGCACTGAGCCGGGCAACCTGAGTGCCTTAACTTCCTCTGCAACTGTGAACAAGTATCTCTCCAGCTCTGTGCCTCAGTTGCTCCCTATGTCATTTAAGAGGGTTAGGCTAATCATAGGCATCCATAATGGGCTTGGGGGCATCATGAACAGCTAAAACTGCAAGTAAACATGAGTGTATCCACCCACATTTGGGGTGAGAATTAAGAGATGATAGACAGTGCCCCTACTATGATCTTTAGAATGTCACAGTCCACAGACCTATTTATGGATAAACACTCCCCTTACCAGAATTCACAAGTGCTAGGAAGGGGTCCTAATTTACAGACAGGACGCAGCTTCCCTCCATTGCCTAATGACCCTGAAGTCCTGGGAACAGCCATTACCTATCCTCAACCTTTAATCCTACTCGCCCCCTCCCCATTTAATGGGGAGAAACTAGAGCTGCTTCCTTCCTCCCAACTCAGGATCCAGGCTTCCATGAGGCCCCAAACTCCCCAGATCCTCTGCAGGGCCCTGCCCTGCTTGGGGAAGAGGCCTTCTGGACCTAGCCTAGCCTCCCCTGCCCACTCCCCACAACTCCCCCAGCTCCCTTAGGATCCTGGTACCTGAGAGGATGAAAACACAATGGTCAGGAAAGACTGTCCGACCCTCAAGATTAACACCTCTGTTGGAAAGCTGAGAGTTGCGTGGTCAGTGTCTGTCACAGTCGGCAGTCAGCGGTCAATGATCAGGGTGTGCCCTGTAACCAGCTCTGGCTTCAGCTGACAAGAATCATTCTTGCCTTGTCGTGGGTCACAGCCTTATTTCGGGCTGCAACAGGAGCCGGGGCCAGATGCTAAAAGCACCAGGCCCCAGGGAAGACAGGTGCTCCGGCAGCAGGCCCTTGCAGACAGAAGGGCTTGCACTCACGGGTACACATGCACAAGTGCACATATCCAAGTCACCTGGAAATACTGAAAATCAGCTGCTGCTCACTTGAACTTGCTAACTGTTATATTCTTAGGCCTAGAACAGTGCCAGATAGGAACTCAACAGATATTTGTTGAATAAATGAATGTGTAGAGGGATGAATGAATGAACTCTTCCTGATATTTTTGCTCAATTTATCCTTTGTCACCTTCCTCCTCCTTTTGCTCCCTCCCTCCACCTTCTCACATTCTCTAAGCTTCTCTCCATGGACTGAAAATAAATAAACCAGGGCCCTGTCTTCAAAGAGCTCAGCCAGCTCAAATTCACACCAGTCCACAAGCCTTGTGATGCATCATGGGAAAGACTTTGGGAGAGCCCAAGGGAGCAGGAAACCCCATGGGAGCAGAGGAGCCTGTCACCAACTCAGCCTGGAGGATGGGAGCTTCCCAGAGGAGAAGACATTTGACCTGGGTCTTGAAGGATGAATGAGGATTTGCAGTAAAGGCAGTGGGATGACATAGCATGGGTGAAGATGGTAAGAGGTTGGCAAGTAGAACCAGAACCAGGGATATGGGGCCGTGTTGTGAGATGAGGTTTGACCAGTGGGCAGGGGCCAGATCATAGCAGGCTTCTCAGAAGGACACTGTTGTAAAGGGTTGCTGAGGAGATTCACTGGTGGAGTGCAGTGCTCAGATATGGCATTTTCCACAGATATATGGCTACCATGGGTAGCCAGGTGAGATGGAGTTGGCCGGCCTGGGCAGGGACAGAGGGGACAGAGAGAAGAAGTGGAGGGGCATTGAGGGTATTTGGAGAATCTGTAGGTTTTGTTGAGGGATTGGAAGTGAGAGGTGAGGAATGGGAGCTGCTCCTGACTCCTGTGTGTGACTTGGGAACGAAGATAAATAACCAGGGAGTGGGAGTGCAGAGTCAGAGCTCTGCTTGGGATGAGCTCAGTTCCAGGTGTCAGGTACCAGGGTGAAATCAACAGTAAGCAGTAGGACACTGCACCCAGGAGAGGTTCCAGCTGAAGTTGGGACTGGGTCCGAGGCACACAAATCACTCCCTGGAAATGTGGGCACAGGGGAAAGGAACACTTATGCCTGTGTGTTGGTGAAGTTGGTCCAGGGCACAATTCTGACACCTGGTAGGGACAGAAGCCTGGAGTCTGCTGTGGTCCTGCTCCTTTGGCTTCTCTGTCCAGTGTCTGCTGGGCCTGAGTTTCTAGAGAAGAAAAGTAAGGGATGTCCCCAGGGCAGGCTTGCCCTTACCTGGGAGTGGGCCACGATCCTCTTGTTTGGGTAAAGAACACAGGAGAAGAGTACTCCTGAGAGTCTGGGTCCTGGCCTCACTAGTGTCCAGACTCTGATGTGACTTCTCGCAATGGCTCCTTTCCCTGCCCTGGGTCTCTGACCTGCCACAAGGAAGCAGCCCCAGTGCACTGGGCCCTGACCCAAGTAGGCCCTGACCACTCCAGTGACAGTGACATCTAGTCAGGGTCTGGGCAATACCACCCTAGGTATTGCCCAAGCTTCTATAGACATTACCTAGTCTAACTCTCCCGTTATAAACATGAGGAAGTTGAGACCTGCTGGAGTGGGCTCACCCAGAGCCACCTAACTAGTCAATGCTGGAACCAGGAGTTTGACCCAGGGACTTCTAATACGATTCTAAGTTTTTCCACTGTTCCCTGTCTCTCCTCATGGCTGCATATTCCTAAATTCTCAGCCCATGTGCCTCAGATATGCCCACCCACCCGCTGTCCCATGGACTATGCCATGCCTGGGAAGAAGGAAAGGACTTTAGATAAGCCAAAAATGACACAGGAGGCAGAAGAATGCATGAAGCATTTATTTAGCTGAATTCTACAGGAGGTTAGAGGCAGGACACAAGCAATCTCTAGAGGGTTAGAGGAGAGGGTGGGGGAGAAGGCAGTCACAAGAAGAGAACAGTCAGAGAAAGAACTGCAGCTTCTCAAGGCTGCCTCCTGCTGGCTCTGTGGAGAAATGCAGGTAGAAATGGATCCTCTATGCCACGGCATCAACCAGAGGCCTCAGTATCTCTTCTCTGGAGGTTCTCTTAGCCCTGGTTTCCCATGCTACAAGGGTCCCTGAAGCAGGTAGGGGCTTGGTAAATGTGGTTACTTATTAAATGAGGAGTCTTTCTACCAACAGGCCTGTGTCCCCAGACCCTAGGAACCCTTTGGGATCACTCCTTTATTCCAAAGTGCCCCACTTCAACCCTGATTCTCTTCCATCATGACCATGCTTTCCCTAGCTTTACACAGAAGGTTCTAGGACTCATGTTACTCTGCTGGGTGGGTAAGTCTACCCCTAACCCCAAATCATACTGTTCCTCACCTTTAGTGACATCCTAATATTATTTCACCTACATATACTTGATCCTCAGCCAGTTTCAGCCACCACTGTGCTGCATCCTGACAAAGTATTCTGAAACTGAGAATCTGAACTTCTAGAGGATACCGCCATCCAGCTCTGGAAACTACAGAGCAGCTACATTTCTCTCCAGTCCCCTCCTAGGGATTGGAATCAGAGCCACTAAGGTTCAAGGGACAGGCTAGGGCCTATAGCTAGGCTCCCCAAGGTCACTGGGACCAGGCATGAGCTAGGCCAGACTGCAATGATAAAGAGGTGGGTAGGACAGTGCCCACCCTTCCAGTTATGATATGGACACTAGGCTTGGGCCCAAAACTGAAGAGGGAAGCACTTCCTAGGTGGCCAGAAACACAGGCTGACTCTGGCCTAACCCTCCACTTACTTACCTAAGCTCATCTGCCCCTGAATTTAAGCTCAGCCGATCTGTCACCACTACCCTTCCCACTTCCTAATACCATGCAATGCATCTGAGGACTGGGAGAGCCCTTGGAGGTGGTCTGAGCCAATCTATCCCCTGCTAGAATCTCCTTTGTGCATCCTGGCCATGGCATGCATACTTTCTATAACCGGAATTCTGCCTTTCTCTTTCCAAATGGGTAACTCCAAACTGAGAGCAATCAGGTAAGGCCACAGAGTAACTTATATTTCTTCTTCTCTCCTCAGCCCAGTTTTGAGCCCAGAACCTGCCATGAACAGGTCCAGAAGACAGGCAGGTTGCAGGCCCAAGACTGAGGCCTGCAGAAAATTATTGTCCTGGCTGAAGAAGAGATGACCTGGACAGTCTGACCTGGGATGGAGAAAGGAGCATGACAGGGCCCAGGGAGAATCTTCCTGCCTCTTCTCTCCAGAGGGACTAGCAAGGCACCTTGAGCTGACTTGGGAGATCTCTCTAAAGGTCACTGAGTAAAAATAGAGCTTGTCCGAGAAGTGATGGAAAACAGCTGCTCCTGCCTGGGACTTGGTGCCAGGGAGCTGGGTGGTCAAGTCAGGGCCTGGACTTGGGACATATTCTTATGAATATACCCCTTATTTGCCAGACTCCAGAGAGCAAAGAGCCAGGAAGGGGTGTGAAACCCTGGAATGCAGCAAGACCAAGGGTCCATATGCACAACTGCCTCCTCCAAGGCACTAGTGTGTGTGTGTGTGTGAAGGGGAAATTAGATGTTTGGCGACTGCCTTGTCCAAAGCTGCATTAAACAGATGAGAAAGCTGAGGGTCAGATGGAGGAAGGGTCTAGCCCCGAGTCACACCACTGTATGACAGAACATGGACTAAAACCCAAGTTTGGGTCCCTACTCGGTTCCCAAGCTCAGAGTGCTCCTTCCTGACCACTTATCTAGGGCTATCCAGAAGCCAGATCCCTTGGGGTCGCGGTGCCTGTGTCCCCCAAGCCTGATGACTCCTCTTCCCGCTCGGCCCTCCCAGGGTGGGGCTTTAGGTGGTGCAGGAGGCCTCAGTGGGGAGGCTGCCGCGTTTGAGCCTCAGGCTACCGTTCCATCCGCGGGGGCAGATGTTGTAGCCGAGGATGCCAGGCGATTTAACCCCAGAATCCTCAGAATCAAGGGACACGTCGGAGTCCGTGGGCGAGCGGCGGTAGGGAAAGGGCCTGGGCGGCGCAGGCAGTGGGCTCCGGGGACCAGCGCAGGATGACGGCCCCGCCAGCAAGGGGCTTGGCGGGATCGGCGTGAACGCCGCGGCCTTTGCTACCCCTGGGCTGGAGCGGGTGGGCTGCGGCGAGCGCATGCGCGGTGGGGGCGGCGGCGGCGGTGGCGGCACCCCGGGCGGAGAGAAGGGCCGCAGACTCTCCGCTCCCGCTGGCCGCGGGGAGGCGCTCTTGCGCCGGGCCGCGTTGATGATGTTTCGCGCCAGGAGCGCTTGCAGCTGGCGGCTGGGCGGACGCACCTCGGTCTCGGTTCGCAGCGGAGATACTGAGCGCTCGCTCCACGAAGGAGACATGGGCGGCGGCGGCAGCGGCGGGGGGCTTCCCATGCTGCTCCCGCGGCCCGGCTCCCACGGCCCTGGGCTCACCCAGCCGTCTAGGCTGCTGGGGGGCCGGGACGCGCTGGGAGTCCAGGGCGGGGAGATAGGCAGGCTCTCCTGGCGGTCCTGGGGAGAGAGAGAGAAGGTGGGGGGCAGGTTTTTAGTGCTGGAGTCCGCTAAACCGGGGTTTTGGGAGGGACCGCGACTGATTTGTATTTTCTGTAAGGATAGGAAGGCACTGGCCAAAGTCAGGCAGAGCCTGCAATAAAACCCAGGTGACCCAACTACCAGCCCAGAATGTTTTTAAAAGCCCACGCTAGGGACTGGGGTTATGGCGCAGTGGTAGCGTGCTCGCCTAGCACGCGGGAGGCACTGGGTTCGATCCTCAGCACCACATAAAAACAAAGATATTCTGTCCACCTACAACTAAAAAAATAAATAAATGTTAAAAAAAAAAAAAAAAAAAAAAGCCCACGCTATCTATCAGGGGTCAGCCTCTGCTTTTAACCGGGGAGGGGGCAGATGACTAGGGGTAAAGAATGCTAGCTTTGGAGACAGACTGCTTAATTTACTGGGTGAACTGGACACGCTACTTCCTCCCTCTGGGCTTTATTTCCTCCTTTGTAAAATGAATATATGGTAGAGTCCTTGTGAGGGATAGATGTTACTCAAGTCAAAGAACATTACATGTATTAACTCATTCCTTGTAGGAAAGTGCTCAATAGATGTTAGTTACCCTAAAGAGATAGTGGAGGGGTACATATGAAACTAACCAAACTGGTTACCTGTTAAGAAATGGGGCCAACATGGTCAGGGCATACAGCCACAGGGGGGTGGGTGAGGGGCTTTTTAAGGTATTACTTGCTATAGAAGTTTAGATTTTTTGAACTATATGGATATATTATCTTTTCAAAAAAGTTAAATTTAAGGCCTGGGATGTGGCTCAGTGATATAGCACTTGGCTAGTGTGCAACAGGCCCTGGGTTCAATTCCTGGCATGGAAAAAAAAAGGTTAAATTTAAAACTACTAGCTATTATTATTTAAAGTTGGACTTAGTGAAAGACTCCCTCAGCCCCAAACCATTTGCTATGTTGCTATGATCACATCCTTGTTTTTTCTTGATGCCTGAGCAGGGAGGAAGTTCCTATTGACAGATGGAATCACAAAAGATGAGTCGTTCTTCCCTAGGCAGCATACTCCCCTTGTTGGAGCTTTTGCTGGCACCAAAAGGGGAGTGTGACTCCAGATGGTGAACATGGTTGAGATTATAAAGCTCTTTTTATAAGCCATGCACTCTGCCATACCTGTTTCTTACATTCAAGGACTTGCCTGTCTGCAAGACTCATTCTCATCCTTTATCTCGTTGATTCCTCACAACAAAGTGGTGAGGTAGCTGGCATAGTCACACCCAATTTCCTAATGATGAAAATGAAGCTCAGAGGTGTAGATAGCAGCCCAGCATATTCTGTCACCTCCTCTCCCCCAAAATGTATGTGACTATCTGCTGCTCAAAGGCTATGTCATGTATCATCAGTTTTAACTGGCTTGGAAATCCATGTCTAACATGGATACTCAAATCATCCCACTGTCCATCCTGTTGATCCAATCAGATTCCATCAATAACCAGTCTACTATAGCTCTCAGTCCAATCCAAGTTCACCACCAGTCATCCATTGGAGTCCCTAGGTAGCCAGTCTATTCATTCGTTGCCTCCTACCCAATCAAATCTTGTGGACCCATCCACAAGATCCATTCTTTCCTCCAATCAGCAATCAGCCACAGCTAAACCAGTCATCCTTTCAACCAATTGAGAATCTAGTTCCTCCCAGAAAAAGGAAACAATAGGCAGAGATGAGACTGTTTCTCCAAACAGAAGGCAGCAGCTGCTAGATGAGCCCAGACTCAGAATCAGAGCCCCTTAACCTGAAGAGGAACGTCATGCAACAGCCTGAAGAGGAAGTTTTTCATGGAGTGGTAATGCTGCTGTGGCCTTTAGAGACCTCCTGAGGACATCCAAGCTCACAGCCATGAGTAGGGAGGTTAAAGCTCAGCATGAGAACCCTCTTTCAGGGTCAGAGTTGTATATGTGTTTGAGCTGGAGACCCTGAGAGCAGTTTTGTCTGACAAATCCTGGGAAGTGTGCAGTCGAACCACCTGTGGAAGCAGAGCCCACATCATACGGAGAGGAGCTTGGAGGGAGGTCCTGGCCACATAGGAAGGAGTAGAGGCTTAAACTGGAGTCTCAGGGTGTGCTTGGGCATGTCCTATACCCAGCGACCATGCCCTCCTGAGCAGGAAGGTGGGGACAAAAGCTCATGACCCAAGCCAGTCAAGAGCCATTAAGGCAGAAGAACCAGGGCTCTTCAACCAAAAGAGGAGGCCGGGCTGGGGGGGAGCTACAGTAACTGTCTAAAACACTCTACGGTGCTGTCTGTGCCTTTCGTGGCCACGGGGGGATTGCTGGGTCCAACAAGTAGAGAAAGTAACAGAATCAGCCAAGACCTTGAAAGGGAGCAGCTAGAACAGAGGGTGGGATGTTGGGGGTAGTGGTAAGCAGCTCCTCAACCTCTGGAGGAGGGCCAGGCCTGACCTCATACTAACTCCATGTCCAGGGACTGACTCTGCAGGGGGGTTGGGGGACGTTCACAATACAAAGAGGCTGCAGAAAATCAGAACTGTTCACTTTCTACCAAAGCAGAAATGCACTATATATGCTGATCTCCTTGGCAATGCAGTAGGTGAAAAATTCAGAAAGTAGCACCCAGTCAATCCAGCCCCAGCCCCACAGCAGAGCAAGGTGTGTGGGGTGAAGGCAGAGCAGTCAGCCATTGGCTAGCAGAGACCAAACAGAGCTCCCAAGCCTCCTTCTACAGTCCTATCTTTGCACAGAAGGAGAAACCAAGGCCAGAGATGGGAAGGGTTGTGCAAGGTCACACAGGAACTAGGAACACATCTAGCAGTTCTTTCCTCTCCAGCCGGGGTGGAAACTTGGTGCTTTCGGAAGCCAGGCAAGTGGTGGTGATGAATGTGGGAAATGGCCAAATTTAGATAATAGGAAGGGGGAGGGGACCTGTAGGAACTAAAGAGCGAATGCTCTGGTGAAAAGCATTTCAATTTCATTTTTCAAGAACCCAAACAAAGGCTGGAGATGTTCAGTAGCAGAGAGCTTGCCTGGCATGCACAAGGTCCCAGGTTCAGTCCTCAGCACCGCTAAATAAATAAATAAATAAATAAATAAATAAATAAATAAATAAAAATAAATAAAATAAAACCAGGTCATAAAGGGCAGCATGTTTCCCCCTGCTCAGTAGCCGTTTTGGCCACACTCTGAGGGAAGGAAAAAACAGAATAGGATTCTGGGTCCCTGCAGGTTGACCTGGGGAGGAGAGGGCGGCCTTCACTTCCCAGGCCCCACATGACTACTGGAGCCCCAGCAGATCCAAACACAAGGACATGCCACACTCACACACAGTGGGCTGGCTGACCAGTCTACTCAACTGCCCAGGCCAGAACCAGGAACTAGGAAGCCACGACCCATGGCAACAGCAGCAAAGAAAGAAAGAAGCAAGACAGATTTGAGGCAGAGTGTATTGAGAACAAGAGAGAAAACAAAGTTGGGGGAAGAGCTCAGCCTCGCCCTGGGAGCAGTAGGATGGAAGGTGGGCTCTTCCACTGCTGCCCCCCTCCTGCCTGGGGTGGAAGGGAGGGAGGGCCTAGGGCGGGGGGGGCTTCACCCTATGCTGGGAGGGTTGTGGTATGAAGGAACTGAGCTCCTTTACAGCTCCCCAGGCATGCCCCCTCGGTCTGTGGTTCTGTGCAGAATGAGCTCACTGAGAAGGCACCCCTGTTCCCATGGAGACAAGCCCTGAGCTCACGAAAACTGCAGGCTCAGCCCAGCATGGGCACCGCCTCCACCACCCCTCGCCCCTCTGGGAGCCCAGAAATAGGACTGGGAAAAAGGAAGTGGGTGGTCCTCAGCCCCCAGTCTTGGGCAGCTTCCATCTGAATCTTGCTGCTATCTGTCTAGTTTTGGGGGCTGCCTCCCATCAAAGGGTGGGGAGACGTCAGGCTACCTGACTCAACACCTTCACTGTGTGAATGGGGAAACTGACCCAAAGGTACACATGAAGTCAGTTCATTAGAATCCAGGTCCAAGTCCCAGGCTTCCCTCAAAACATTAGGGTCTTTTCTGTCTCTTCCCTCTGAGCTGCTATGGGCCTATCCCAGCCAGCATCATTTCTACAGTCTCCAGGCAATCTCAACCTGAGCTATCCCAGCCCAAGCTTCTGAGCCTTTGGCCTCCTGCAGCAGCTCACCCTGACCATACCTCACCACTTCATGCCACTGTGAGGTGGTCCTCACAGTCATCTAACTCCATCCGTCCTGTTTCCTTTCCCTGTCTTCCAGGGACTATCTTGACACTTACAAGCCCTTCCTCCCAAAGCACCAGCCTATCCCCTCAATCCTCACAGCTTATCCTGACTAAAAGGGCCCTCATTACATAGATGAGAAAACTGAGGTTCAGAGAGGGAAAGTGACTTGGCCAAGGAAAGTGGGAGGCATAGATGGGACCCCCTCTTGCCTCTTTCTCCCTGGGGCCTGTGCCATTGCACCGAGGTGAAGCCCAAATAGCCCACTGATACCTCACTCAGGAGCTGCCCTCCTAGCTATACACACACATTTACACATGGTTCTCTCAGGGATCCCCTGGAATGTCCCCCACCCCAAAACAGAAGGGCAAGCCAGGTGGAGCAGGACTGAGGCCTGGGCCAGGAGTCTCCTTCAAGTGGAGCCAGGTCTTGGAGAAGGTGCAGAGGCAGCTGGATAGAGCAGGAAGAACAGCAGCAGACAGCGGTGGTGGGCCAAGTCCACGTCCAGCAGGAAGCCCCAGGAGAGAAGAAAGGGTGGAGGCCAGGCAGGCTCTCTGAAGCAGTGGAGAGGAAACGTCCAGAGGCAGAGGGGGAGAGACAGGCCTGCAGAGGTGAGAATCCAGCAACAGGAAGGAAGATGCCAGAAGCATGGGCCACATGGGGAGGTCTCCGGCCTGCTAAGCAGGCCGACCCCTGGCTGGCAGATTCCTCAGGCACTGGCAGGTTGTGTCTGCTCCAGAAGTCCCCCTTAGCTTCCCCTTTCCAGGCCATTCCCCAGCAAGTCGCTGGCTTCAGACAGGCAGCCCTGCGGCTCACCAAGGCTGGGAGAAGCCCCTTGGCCTCATCATGGCCTGCCAGCAGGGAGCTCTCTCCATGACCCTCCTGCCCACCCTGACATGGCGTCCAAGGCCCCTTGTAGTAGAGAAAAGGCTGCTGTAGCTCAGAGAGGGGAGGCAGCTCGCCCAAGGTCATATAGCTAGTTGGCAACAGTGCAGACCTTGAACCATGACTCCCTGTCCTCCTCACTAGAACCTGTGCCGCTTCCTGCCACCTTTGCTGTCCACCTGGCCCTTGGACAAGGAGCCTGGACAGGCAGTGGGACCTTTGTGGGATCCGTTACTTGAAACAGAAGGAAGGCTTCCACACCTGAGCCTCGATCCCTGCGTTCCGGGTAGAGAAGGAGGGCCTGGGGGCCTGCTTGGCGCGGGGAGACCATGCCCGTGAGGGAGACACGGGGGAGATATCACTGCTGTAGGTGGGGCTCACGGCAGTGGGCTGCAGGCCGTCCTGACCAGGTGAGGTGTAGAGGCCTGGGGAGGAGCGGGAAGGACGAGGCAGTGCTGGGGATGGCGGGAGACCCTTGGGCAGGCTGGGCACTAGGTCCAGGGAGCTGGGCTTGGCCGGGGAGGCGGCTCTTGGTGAGGCAGCTCTTGACGAGGACGCTCTTGAGGAGGCAGCTCGAGGGGGGGCCTTGGCAGGTTCCTTGATGGGTGAGAGGACATAGAGAGAGGGCCGCATCTGGTACAGGGGCTGCTTGGTGGGCTCTGGGCGCAGGACCCCATTCTCAGGCAGGTAGCCGTGGTACAGGGAGGCAGGTGGGGTCCTTGCCGGGCTTAGGGATGCCACGCGGAAGCCCCCAGGGGCATTAGTGGAGTATTTCCAGGATGAAGGCAGGGACATGGTGGGTGAAGGGCAGCGGGCCAGTTCAGTGTGGCCTGCAGATTCAATGACGTACTTCTCCATCCGTGACTGGCGGCGGGCGTAGAGCTCAGCCCCCTTCCCGGAGGCCTCCGAGAGGTTCTGGTTGGGTTTGGGCTTCGGCTTGGCCTGGATACGGGGTGACTTGAGGCAGGAGGCCCACTCAGGGACAGTTTCCTCGGCAGCTGCAGGGCTGGCCCTGTCCCGAGGGGCTGGTTCCTGCTGGAAGTTGGAGGCCTCGGCCCCCAGCGCGAAGGGCTCCTCGTCCCCACCCGTCTCCCCTTGGTCCCTCTGCCTCCGCTTCTCATCAGCCGTCTGTACCAGATCCAGCAGGTCTGGATTGGGGGTGACCTTTGGCTTCTCCACAAAGGTGAACATGGATTTTCGACTGCTTCTGCGGATCATCGACTCCTCCAAAATGCCTGTCTTGCTGGCAGGAACCACCTGGCCCTTCAGATGAGAAGGCTTGGGGTCAGAGCTAGGGTACAGGGCAGAATAAGACGGAGGAGACCTAACCCGGGAAGCCGGGGGTGCCGCCGACAAGGTCTCAGCATATGTAGGAGGTGGGGTGAAGTTCCCCAAGGGGCGTCTCTCCAAAGCAGGGCTTCGCTGCCCCACCAGCCTCCTTTCCACCATGGGGCTGTGGGACATGACATGTCTCTGTGGCCGGGGACTCCTATCTACCATGGAGGGGTACTGGGGAGCAGGGGCCTTATCCGCAAGGTGTCGTCTCTCCACCATGGGGCTCCGCTCTATTTGGCTAGTGCCCCCTGGTGCCTGGATCCCAAAAGGCCTGGCCGTCCTGTTGACCACCGACTGGGGCTTGGCCAGCGTGAGGTGGACCTCACTGTACACCTTGGTGGGTGTAGTGGCTGCTGCCCGCAAAGGCATCTCTTGTTCTGTTGACATCACTAGAGTGCTGGGCTGCACATCGATAAGCAGGGAGCTGGACATGAAATCTGGAGCCAGGGGCCCGGAGCCCTGGATAGCAGTAGCTTCTCTGGAGCAGGTGCTGGTGCCAGAAGGCGGAGTTGAGACCTTGTCAATCAGGAGTGTGCTGGATCTCACCTCCTCCAGCGGTGCCTGGGGCTGCCCATCAGCACACAGGGTGCTGGGTTTGGAATCTGGCACAGTGCCATTATGTGGGCACTGTGCCTGGGGGGAATTCTGTTGGGTGCTAGAACATGGCAGGCTCTGGGGGGTGACGGTTGCTGGGGGGTTCTGATTGACATCGGTGGCTGGCAGGTTGCAGTTGCTGTTAGGAGCTGGTGTGGTGAGCACCGCACTGGGTGAGGAAATATTTTGGTTGACATCTGCAGCTGGGCTGTGGACCTCTGCTGGAGGAGGGCTGGGCGGGGATTCCTGGGCCTCTCGGTTCTGAGACAGGTGGAGCCCATTGGCTGTCAGCAGGGCTGCATTCTCCTTTAAATAAACCACCAGTGGCACCTCTTCCTCCTCACTGGCTACCTTCTCCAGGTGCCGCAGCAAGCTGGTCTCTTCTGAGTACCCCTCCATGCTGTGGGCAAGGACCCCTCTGTGGCGGGTCTGTGGGTCCGGGTGCCTGGAAGGGCTTGGCTTGGGCAGCAAGGTGGAACTTAAGCTGAGACCTGGGGCATGGCCTGGGGGGCTCGCAGAGGGCACTCTTGGGGACTCCTGGCCAGGCTTCTGTACCCTCTGGCCGTGGCTCTCCAAAGTGAACTCGTTCACTCTCTGCCGGCGCCTGTTGAAGAGCTGGACACCTCGGGAATTGGAGCTAGGAGGGGTGGTCAGCTGGGCTGCGATCTGCTGGCTCCGTGCCTTGGCCTCTTTCAGATCCTTCTCGGTGAAGCTAGTGCTTCGGCCCAATGCTGCAGGGAAGGATAGAGGCTTGGTTAGGGAATGGGAATGCAGTGCCACAGGGGCAAACAGACTGGTGGTCATCCATGCCCCTCCTACACACGACCTTTCCATGTGGAATTTGATCTTTACGCACAGTTTCCTAGAACCAGCTCATGATTCAGCTAAAGATACATGACCCAGCTTAAATACTACCACCTCTGTGAAGCCTGCCATGATTTCCTTTTCAGTATTAACTGGCCTTTCATTTGGATTGTACCCAAAATCCATTAATACAGCACATCACCAAACTAAGCCTGAACACCATGCCCTAGAAGGCAAGGCCCCATTAGACCCTGACTCCTCCTCCACCACCCTTGCCCTCTCTACTCTCTGCTACTTTCTTTCTGTTCCTTGAAAATGACATGTGTGTTCCTGCCCCAGGGCCTTTGTACATGCAGTTCCCTCCGTTTGCAATATAATCTTTCTCTAGATGACACTTTGTATTTGTTCCTTCTTTTTAAAATTATTTATTTATTTATTTTTAAATATTTATTTTTTAGTTATAGGTGGACAGAATATCTTTATTTTATTTTTATGTGGTGCTGAGGATTGAACCCAGTGCCTCCCGCATGCTAGGCGAGCACGCTACCACTGCGCCATAACCCCAGCCCCTATTTATTTATTTTTTGGTACCAGAGATTGAATTCAGGGGTACTCGACCACTGAGCCACATCCCCAGCCCTATTTTGTTTTTACTTAGAGACTTAGGGTCTCACTGAATTGCTTAGTGCCTTGCCGTTGCTGAGGCTGGTTTTGAACTTGGGATCTTCCTGCCTCAGCCTCCCGAGCTGCTGGGATTACAGGCGTGCACCACTGCGCCCGGCATGTTTGTTCTGTCTTGCTACTCAGGTCTCAGCTTGGATGTTCTCTCTCTGGAAAGGTCTTCCATTCTCCTATCCCATCTCTCTGCTTTATTTTCTTCATAGCATTCATCCCAATTCGAAATGGTCTTCCATGCATTTCCTTGATTTTTACTTGTCCCCTCACCTACAGCATAGCTGTAAGGAGATGATGGCCTTGCCCAACTTGTTTATCTCTCTAACCCTGGCCCCCTAGCATGGTGCCTAGCCTAAAGTGGGCACTGAGTTAAGATTGCTGACTGTGCAAAGGAGCCCCTAGAACATTTCCTATGTGCCTTTCTCCCTCCCTCTCTTTCTCTCTCTCTTTGTTTCTTTTTTTTGTCAGTACTGGAGAAAGAACACATCGGTGCTTCACCACTGAGCTACACCCCTAGCCCTTTTTACATTTTATTTTGGGAAAGGGTCTCCCAAAGTCGCTCAGACTGGCCTTGAATTTCGGATCCTCCGGCCTCAGGCTCCCCAGTCACTGGAATTATGGGTATATGCCTATGCCATCACCCCTGACTCCATGTCCCTTTCTTAGGTTCCTTTACACTTTCAAGCTCATACTAATTTTCTTTGATCTGATAGAGTTGCCACTAACATTTCTTTTTAGAAGAGGTAATACATTCACATTTCACTTATAAAAATAAAGACACAAAAATGGCATACAGTGAAAAGCATCCCTCTGCCTCTGATACTCCACATCAAAATCAGGGAACCACTCTCATCTGTTTCTTCTATGAACTTCCAGGGCTACTTCCTGTTTTTACTTAAATAGTCATTTAAAAATTCACATATTTCAAAGCAAGAAAAGTAATAAATTGAGCTAATTCAGCAAGGACCACAGTAGAACATTCTTTCATTTTAATCCTTGCAAGCATGCCATGAGACTAGCCTTATTTGCCCCTGTTTCGCAGAACAGAAAACCAAGGTTCCGAGACTTGTAAGTAACTGACCCAAGGTCACACAGCTAAGAGTGGCAAAGTTGGAATCAGTCCACAGTCCACACTCAAGGTCCCTTGGGAAAGTGGGAGGGGGACAGATCAGTGGGGGTTAGGGGTCCAGTCTTGGGACTGAGGTCAGGGATCAAGGTCCTGTTAAGTTCACTGTGGGCAACCATTTCTGTTTCTCTCCCCAGTGCCCAGTTGGTACACAGTTAGTGCTCAATTTGTGCTTGTTGACCAACCAATGAACAAATGGACACATGAACAAATGAACCAATGGACAGATGGATGGATCAGCCTGTGGCCAGGGTCATGAGCTTAGTCAACGGCTGAAAAAATTCCTTCCTCTGTCACCCTCTCCCCGCTACTGTGGGAAGCTAATTAGTTCTTGAGGAATGTGACCCTGCCCTCCCTCCCACTTGCCCTCATTAGCGCTGGCCATGACGTACTGTGTAGGTCTCCAGGGACAGTCTTTCTAGGCACCCTGCCAGCCTGGCTCAGAATTCCTGGACTTACAGGGCTGCAAGGGCCTTTAGAGGGGAGCTACTTCACTGCTGCTCCATTTTATAGATGAGGAAACTGAGGCCATAGGGTAGCCCAGGGTAGAGCCTTTTGACTCTGGAGTCAGAGGGGAGGCCAACAGAGGATGTATGCTGGTTTCACTGGGCCCAGGCCGAGCAGCCTCAGGCTTTGTGGCCCCAACTCCTTCTTTGCTTCCATGAGGGCCTGGATTCCCCCACCTGTTGGAAACATGGAACGCACACAGCCCACCCCACTGCCCACAACCCCTGCGGCCCCTGGGAGGTCTCCTCTCCTGTTCGTGTCACCCATCAGTAAAAAAATGAAGGGCTAAAGCCAGGCACAGTGGCACATGCCTGTAATTCCAGCTGCTGGGGAGGGAGAGGCAGGAGGATCTCGAGTCCAACTTGAGCATCTAAGCAAGACCCTGTCTTAGATAGAAAGCCACAAGGGCTAGGATTTAACTCTGTGGTAAGAGAGCCCGTGGGCTCAATCCCCAGGACCACACAAAAGAAAAGGAAAAAAGAAAAAGGTTCAGCTAGCTTGCTTTCCTGGGGAACTGTAGTGGGGCCACCAGACACAGAGGGGGCCCTGAGAGGTTGCTCAGCCCATGCAGTCTATGTTTTTGCTCTGCTTGGAACCCAGACCTCCTGCCCGAATCCAAGCCATTTATTAGCTGTGTGACTTTAGCAGGCTCCTGCATCTCACAGCCATGGTCTCCTTAACCCAGAAGTGGGGGGAAAGCATTTGACGTCAGTGTTGGGAGGCCACGTGAGGTCATGAATGCCAGAGGCTTACAGTCATCAAGCCAGGTGGATGGAGCAGACGGTTCATGCTACTGTGGGAAGAGTTGGCAATTGGTGACCCTACTCTACTCCTTGGAAGGGGTCAGATGTGCTTCTAGCAAAAAAGATTCGCGCCATAGGTCAGGGTCCCGAGAGTCACAAAACAGGGGATCCCAGAGTTATAGGGAAGAAGAGTTTATAACCCCAAATCACAGAATCTCAGTGGCAACCAGCACAGGGTCCTATTCCCCCACACAAGTTCTGCATCTTCCAAACCACACCCCTGACATGGGTTCACTACCCAAAGGAGGCGCCTTCCACCACTGTACACTCCTCAGCAATAAACCGCCACTAACTTCCACTGCTAGGTGTGTCTTTGCACCCCAGAGCCATACAGACACGAAAAACTTTCTCTTTCCAGTCTCACAACCCTGCAGAGATTCACAAATTCAAATCACAGGACGTGGCCAGGATAATCCTTCCAAGTTTCACCAATGTTTCTTGTGACCCAATGGCAACAATAATGGCTAAGATTTATTGGACACAGACTATGTGCCTCTACCTGTATTTTACACATAGTATTTAATTCTCCCAACTGTCCAATCAGGTACAAACTTGTTACTATACACATTTTATTGATAAGAAAACCAAGGCTCAGAGAAGTAAAGTGAGCTGCCCAACATCACAGAGCCAGAACAGGAGTGGAGCTGGGTTCACACCTGCCTCCATATGGCTACAGAGTGCCAAGCTCCTGGCTGGCAGGTTCCCACAAGGTGAGACTCATGAAAAGTGCTTCAGTGTGGGGATCTTTCAGACCTCTCAATGCCCCGTAACTTTCTGCTTTTCTTCTTACTTTTCTGCTTCAATCTCATCCCCCAGGGCCAGCTCTAAAAGGCCATGGATTTAGAAAATCCTCAAATGCCAGAGTGTGATGGACCCTTAGGAATAAGCTGGCCTGGGAGGCTCAGAGGGAAAGGGTCACAAAGGAAGACATGCGCTCAGGACCCAGGTCTAAGCTGGGCTCCACACACAGCTCAAAGGCTGCTGCTGACCCCTCCCCATACCTCTCTGAGCTTGTAACTGCCCCAAGGCACTGGTCTGAGACAGGAGGAATGGCAGAAAAAGCCAGAGGGGAGTGAGCTCTGCCCTCTGAGGACTGCTCCCGCACCCCCACCTCAGCCTGCAGTGACTGCACAGAAAAGGAATTCAGCAGGAGGTTTGGACCAGACCCAGCCAACAAGCCAGATGATTTTTGCCACCCTGCACAAACAAAGCTGAAAAAAGGGGGAGGGCTTGACCAAACACAGCCACCCTCAGTCCCTTGTCCAGGGCTCCAGGGAGCAGCTCCATCTAAAATTCCCCAGCCTAGGGAGGGGAAAAGGAGGAACTAGGGAATGCAATTGATCAAATTATGCTGTGTGCAGGTACAAACATGTAGCAGCAAAGCCTACTGTTATGTATAATTATCATGCACCCATAAAAAAATCTTAAAAATTAAAAAGATAATGAATAAGAAAAAATTTCCTGGACTAGGGAACTGCCACCTGTAGCAACAGCCACCTGGCCTAAAACTGTGCTTCCTGGTGTCAGAGAGAAAGAGGGACCAAGGGCCACAGGAGATAGACACCTCACTGAACCCTCAATCTGTCTGGCTGGGGTCTGCACCTGTGCAGGTCATAAGGGCCCCAACCCCAGCAGTCTCAGCCTCTGCAAGGCCAGGTTGGGATGCTAGCCCTTTTTTTTTTTTTCTGGTACCAGGGATTGAACTCAGGGGCACTCGACCACTGAGCCACATCCCCAGCCCTATTTTGTGTTTTATTTAGAGACAGGGTCTCACTGAGTTGCTTAGCGCCTCGCCATTTCTGAGGCTGGCTTTGAACTCACGATTCTCCTGTCTCAGCCTCCCAAAGTGCTGGGATTACAGGCTTGTGCCACCGCGCCCGGCTTGGGATACTAGCTCTTTAAAGACCCACCCAGGATGTTGGATCAGGCCTTAAAGAGAGGAAGGGGTAGAGGGTAGATGCAAGGAAGAACTACCTGGGGTTAGTAGACTGCAAGAGGGTAAGTCCCCAGGTGGGGGAGGGGCAAACAGCCCCAAGTGCTGCCTTGGGAGGACTGCAACAGCTGCCTAGTCACCAGACCTCGCCACAGCCCAGGTGTAGGGCCGTACACTTTATACTCATCTTGTTCCAGCCTTACAACCCCAAGAAATAAAAACTGTTAATTCTCCCATTTTGCACATGAAACCCAGGCTGAGATACCTGCCCAGGGTCATTCTGCTTGTACATGGCAGCGCTGGAATTCAAAACTCAGAAAGTCTGGCTGCTAAGTCTCATCTCTTAACCACTCTGTCTTCTAGACCAGCTCAAGGGAGGTGCATCAAGAAAGGCTCCAGGGCTCCCGGATGAAGGGCTGCACAGCCTTGTTTCCTCATCCCGTGATCGGATGCCTTCAGCAGTGCCCTCTCCCCTGAAAACTCAGCTGCTTAGAACTCATTCTCTCCCTTCTACATCTCAGTGAGAGAGCTGAAAACTCATTCTTACTAAGGCAGAAATGACTGATAGGGTATGAAAAACTAGTGGAGTGGAAAGATCATGAGGTTGAGAGTCAGGAGACCCCGAGTTCTGATTTTTCTTAGGCGGAGACGAGAGCTTTCTCTTGTCCCTATCAACCTCTGTGGGCAGCTGCCAGTGCTGCCTATCATTGAGGCTGCCTGGACCAAGAATCTGAAGGGACAGGGAGGCCAGAGCGGAAGTTCGACAGGGTAGAATTAAAGGAAATGCTTCTTCACACAGCTGCTGTCAATGCAAATGTCCAGGCCCAGGTCGAGTGGGGTAGACAGGGAGCCAGAGGTAGGAACAGAGACTGGCCCGCAGCAGCCGATTGTGGAGTCTTGGCAACAGGCTGGGTAAACAGGCTCGGTAAGCTGCTCCCCTGGTGGGATCAGGAAGGAACCAATGGCTGGCCTCTGCACAACCTCTGGCTTGGCTGGGGACAGGAAGATGAAGAGGCCTGAGTAATGGCCTGGCTACCTAGCCAGCCCCAGCCTTGCATCCTCCCTACCAAAAGGAGGAAATGACACATTTGCCATGCCCTGGGAGCTCTCCAGCCAGCTGTGGGCAGAGGAGTGCAACACCACTGAGGCCAGCAGATGGTCAGACCTCCTGTCTGGGGAAAACCTCTACTTGGGTGGGAAGGACTGCAGGCACGGGTGACACAGGAATGGGAGTGGGGAGCCCAGCCTGGCCACCAACGGGCCGACAGAAGTCACCCATATGCATCTCCCTGATGCCCAAAGGGGAAACTAAGAGCAGAAATGAGATGCCACATGCCCTGAGTCACACCCCCAGCCACAAAGGCACCTCTGAATGCTCCTCTTACTCACTCTGACTGGGTCCTCCCTGCAGCCCAGCTTTCCCTGGATGCTCCCGAGGGCTGCAGAGACTCGGTTCTCAAAGCCTCCAGGAAAGGTGCCCAATCGCCCGGTTGACGAAGAGAAAATCCCACCTCGACAGCAACACGGAGAAGCTGGATATGACTTCTCTCCTCCACAGATGACTCAGCCCAGCTCTTTATCAGGAAAACCGATTTTGCAACAGCCTTTTAAATGGCCTCTCCACCCCCAGTCTCTTCCCCCGCCAATCAACCCACCCCACACAGCCAGATTCACCTTCCCCACTCCACTCTCGGTTCTCTCCTGCTCAAAATCCTCACTGTCTCCCCAGGACATGGGGGATCGAGAAGAGGGTCCCGCTCCTCCTGGCATCCAAAGCTCCTGACATCAGGGCCTGCCGGGAGCTCACTAGCCTTCTCTCTGTACCCTAAGCAACAGCGGAGGAAGCTCCACGGCTCATGGTTCCCACGCCTGCCCTGTGACTTCCTGCCAGTGGAGCACCTTTTGCACAGACCTCCCCACACAGAACCCTTCTGTTTCACATTCTGTTTATGCACCCTAATCCCCCGGGCCTCCCGACTAACTCAAATGCTACTGTCCCCTCCCCAAAGCCTTCCCTGACCATCCATGTTTTATCTGCACCGTTTTGTACATTATTCATTTTAGTAAAAATTACCTTTCAGGCCGTGCTTGCCACACGCCAGGCCCCATCACAGGCCCGTACCTCACAGACCTTCACAGCAACCCATGAGGCCAGTAGTAACTTCATCTCCACATTAGAGGAGAAACTGGCTCAGTGGGCACAGTGACTTGTTCAGGGTCACACAGTCTCAGAGGCACAGTTAGGTTTCAAATCCAGAATGGCCCAGTGAAGCCTAGGGCCTGTCGCATGGCCTGCACTTCCTCTCCCAAGGTTTAGCTCTGTAGCCATGATGGTCTGGGTCTTGGCCAACCCCCTTCCCCCATGGACTATAGGAGCCTTGAGAGCAGGGTCTCCACCATCTCACTTCTGTTTCCTCCCCCACCCATCTTCCACAGCTGCTTGCAGAATCATGACGAAGCTGATCAGGATGACGGTAGCCAGCATTTTGGGAGCACCAGATGCTGCAAGCGAGGGGTTCAATATCTTTCCTCAAATCCTCATAGCAAAGGCAGTTGCTTTATAGTGGTTTTGAAGGTGAGGAAAACAAGATGTGGAGAGTTAGCTAACTCATTCAGGGTCTCACAGCCAGCAAGGGGCAGAGAGAGCTGGAGCAGGGACAGTCTGATCCCAAGCTTGGGTGCCTTCCTTCTGAAGAGCTCTGTCTACGATATGCACTCACTTTCCCCACCCACTGTCCTAGACCGAGCCCAACTGCCACCTCTTCCAGGAAGCCCTTATCAATCCATCCAGACTCCTAGATTAGTGCTCCTCCCTTGCTCATCCTGGCCCAGGGACCTCAGAGCAGGAGTAGGGCTGAGAGGAAATGGTAGGCTAAGAAAGCTCAGAAACCATTGAGGAGGGAGGCTGGGTCTGGTTGGACTTTTAGTTTTTCCCTGCTGACAGTGGAATGGGATCAGGGAGGGCACAGGTGGGCGAGGAGGAGAGACAAAGATGCGGAGTCACAAATCAACGCAGGCTGGGCTGGGGGCTATCCCTGCAGGCAACAAGCACTGTTCCCAACTGCTGCCTCAGTGTCCTGGCCAGCAGGACCAGAGCATCCTTCCTGCCTGTTCTACTGGCCGAGTCACTCATACAATCAGTAGATTTTAGAAACTTAGAAACTTTAGAATCTCAGAGAGGCAGTTTCAGTCCTAGGCAGAGAGCAAACTGGAGGTCAGGTTCCCAGAAGGCCAATGTCAGAGCCCAGGCTCCCAGCTCCTGTCTTGCCCTTTGGAAGCCAGGCCTGCCCTCTCCAAGTCCCCTGCTATTGTGTTACTCCCCTACCCCAGCTCCCTGGAAGCTTTGCAGACTAAAAGGCCTGTTGCACCCACCCATGGGAGAAAACACATAATCCTGGAGACGCAAAGGTGGAGAGCCAGGGCAGAGAAGAGGTAGATTCCCTTAATCTGAGTTTCTGTCAGGAGCAGACCAGAGCCGAGGTCATCTCTGGGTCCCCACCATGTGTCCCAGGGCCTGCACACTAGGCGTCCTACACGAAGATGGGGCTCTTCTGCTTAGCCCTGTGCCAGTTTAGGGCCAAAGCCAGTCCTCCTCCTAACTGCCCCCAGGCCCAGCAGAGGTCTTCACCAGGAAGGCTTCAATAATTTCTGACTGAAGATCTTGAGGGCGCTTCCTAGGGGGTGGGGGAAGAGGGAAGGAGAGAGCACCAAGTCTGCAGTGGAGAGGGAGATGAAACCTCAAGTCGCTGGGTTAGACTTGAGAAGTAGAATGTTCCATGAGGTGCCAGGAGAACGGTAGCCCCAGAGGGAAATGAGTTAAAAAGGAAGCGACCAGGAAGGCTCCCTGGAGGGGGTGGCATTTACCGCGTCTTGAAAGATGAGCTAAGGAGGCATTCCAAGCAATGGGGACTGCACTGCAGGGGCTGAAAGGCTCAAAGTAATCCCCACACTTCCTTACCCACCCCCATTCCCAAATCGGGTGCAGCTGGAGAAGAAGGGGCCTTTGGCGGGACCACGCCCACCAGGTTTGCGCAGAGACGGGTGAACGGGTTGAGCTAGGCACAGTTCCACCGGGCCATGAGTATTGCAAGGCTCATGCTCCGAACCCAGGCGCGCCGTGTCCCTGCCCTGGACCTCTGGGTGGGTTACATAACGCCCACTGCTCGCGTCTCCGAGCCAGCGGGACCCTGCGCCTCCTCCCCTCTCCTGCCATCTGTCTGGGCTGCTTCCTTCTCATAGAAGAGGCCGCTGTGCCGCCGAAAATGAAGGCCAGCGCCCTGCGGTAAATTCCCCACATTCCTTCCTCACAGAAAAATAAATAACCCGGGAGGAAAAAACGCAGAAGGAATGGTAATGACGGCCCAAGCCCGCTGGAGACGCGGCGCGGCTCGCGGGGTAAACAGCGAGGGGGCCGGGGAAGCCCTCCTGGGATGCAGTTTCTCAAACGGCACTTGGGCACGGACGGGCCTGGAGGATGGACCCGCCCCCTCGCCCCTAGCCCCTCGCGGGGCGCTCGGGCGGTGTTCATCCTTCCCTGGTCTTGAGCTCCTCTCACCTGCCAACCGAGGCGCTGGGCATCCCTGGGCGGATGGCAGGGGGTCACCATGGGCAAACGTAGCAGGGGCTGCGGCACTCAAGTTCATTCAGGTTGCTGCCTCCTGAGCACGTCTATGTGTGAGCGATTCCACCATTGTTCTCATTTTTATAATGTCTTATTCCATCCTGGCAAGCTGTGAGGTAGGGAATCTGCTCCTCTCCATTTTGCATATGAGGGCGATTGAGGCTTAGAAAAGTTTGGGAACCAAAGCATTTGGCCAGTGAGTTGAAACGCGGGTTTCTGGGTGCCTGCCTCTTACTCCTACACCCTTCAACTGCCTACTCCTTCCCAGAGCGCGCTCCTGCACCAAATTCAACCGGACATGCAGCCTGTTCCCCTTCCCTCTGTGGCTCAACAGCGCATCCCATTCAACATGCTGGGCTACCTTTGGTAAATCACTTCACCTCTCTGAATCTCAACTTCCCCACCAGTAAAACAAGAGGGAAGTATTTGCTTGAAGAGTAGCTACTGAGCAAATGAGATGCAGAAATGATTTATAAAGTAAAAGTATAAAGCACTGTGCACACCTGAGGAGAATTTTAACTTCAGCCTTTTGCACACTCCTACCTCTGCATAACTCTCCTAGGCTGGGGCTGTAGCTGTCTCCTTCCCTCCTTCCTCTTAACCAGCTCTGTTAGGATCTATTCTCCCACTTCTGCTCACATCAGGCACGTCTCAATTCCCACCCGTCCCTCACAGCATCCTCTGCACAGGAGACCCTGGCATTGACCTCTATCCAATGTGCTGTAGCGAAAGAGCAGGTTTTGAAGCCCTGGTCCCCAGGAACAAGCAGACCCTAGAGGGACTACTGGGAAGGAAGGAGTAGCCTGTGCTGGCTGGGGGGTCAAAAGGTCCCCATGGTCCATCACCATCCATCACCAACTGGGAGCTGGAGGGGGTGAAGGGGTTGGAGGCTGCGAACTCTGCCCCTTCCTAGGAGTTCTGGCCCCCTCCAGCAGGAGGAATCTCCTGTCAGAGCTGAATCATCCCATCCTGCTGTCCCCTTTTCCCTCAAACTATAAAAGAAAACTGGAGGTCAGGACATTTGGTTCTACTGTCTGTCCTGTCACAGTTTGGATGACGTTTGGCTAGCCCTTAAGCTTCTTTGAAGCTGTTTACCCATCTGTTCAAAGGGACAATTGGACGGGACCAATGAGTCCCAGAGTATGGTGTCCTCCCTCCTCTGGTGAAAGCAAAAAAGATTTCAGGTGGAATCCTAACATCTCAAAGTCTTGATAGTTATATAAGTTTCAAATGCATACTGGAAAATATACAGCAAACATGTGGTCTCAGGTATATTACTACTTAGAGAGAGGCTAAAGTGATATTTCAGTAACAAAATTAGACAATTTAAAGAAAATAAATATAGGTGGTACATGGACTCATTCATTCAACCCATAGTTATAATGACTAAGGGCCAGGCACTGTTGTTCATAGCCATGGAGAGAAACAGACAAAAAAAAAAAATTTCTGCTTGTGCCAGGTATAGTAGTGGCACACACCTGTAATCCCAGTGACTTGGGAGGCTGAGGCGGGAGGATTGCAGGTTTGAGGACAGCCTCAGCAACTTAGTGAGGCCCTAAGCAACATAGCAAGACCCTGTCTCAAAATCAATTTTTTTTTAAAAAGGGCAGGGGGTGTGGCTCAGTGGCTAATCCCAGGTACCAAAAAAAAAAAAAAAAAAAAAAAAAAAACTACTTGCGTTCTTGTAGGAGAGCAAGATAATAAATGTATGATTAACTCAGATGGCAAATACTATAGAGAAAAATAAAACATGGATGGAAATGTATGGGTGGGAAGTGATTTGCAAAGGCAAATACGGTAATCAGAGTTGTCCTCACTGAGATGGCACATGCGAGCAAAGGATGGAAGAAGGTGAGGGAGTGAAACATGGGCACATCTAGGGGAGGCAGCTAGTGCAAAGGTCCTCAGGCAGGCTGCACCTGGCAGGTTGAAGGATGGTGTGGAGGTGGAACACAAATAAGGAAAGTGGGTTCTCTAAGTGGAGCTCTACGTCTGCTCTTTGGGATCCCTGGGATCCCCCTGCATTGCAACCATTGGCTCCCTGTCTCTCTCCCTCTTGCTTCTTAATGCTGGAGAGACCCCAGGGAGCAACAGCAGAACTCCTCTGCAAATATGCCCCTGCACAGAGGAGCTGCTTGCTTCAAACCTGCACTACATGCATGTGTGCACTACACGGCGGGAGCAAGACATACACACATACATGTGTACGCTGAGCACCTGAGGGCATGCATACGGAGGAATGTAGGTATAGGGCATCAGGTGCCCAGCCTGTGGGAGGGTGCCTGTCTCCCTCCTACCAGCCTGCCTTGTGTACAGGTGGCAAGTTCCCAGACAACACTTGCCCCAAGGGCACATGCTACTGAAAAAGGGGAAAGGGTGGTGTGGCTTCAAATTCCTGTCTCAGTATCTCTGAACCTCGGTCATAGTCTCCCTTTCCCTGGGGTCCATTAAAATCTGCCACCCAATGCTCAAGTGACCCAGGGAATCATGCTGCTAAGGAGAATGTCCCCTTTTCTACCCCTACAGCGATGAAACAGGATAAGCCATGTGAAATGCCTAGCACAGCATTGTAACATTAGCAGCCACTACTAGCAGCAGCCATCATCAAGAGTCTCCCAATTCCTTTAGATGCTTGGGGACCACTGAAGAATAAGAGGAAAGGACCAGACCAGGTGCTGGAGGCCTGACGTTTAGCCTCAACCTGGTCTCCAACTCAATGTGAGGCCTCGGCAAGTTCCTTCCTCTCTTCTGCCCAGATCGGAAACTCACAGGTGCATCAGAATCCCACAAGGAATTAGTTCAACATGCAAATCCCTAGGCTCCAGCCCAGGCCCATGAGAACACAGAATATGTATAGACTCTCTGAGGGTTTCTGATGCACAGCCACGTTAGGGACCCACTGGCTTTTAGAGTCAATAATTTTATAAATAATTTATAGTTTATACATAAATACATAGTAAATGCCTGAACTGTGGTCAGCCTGAATACATAGGAAAATGTTAACAAAATACAAATTTAATAAAACATATTTAGATAATTACATATAGTAATTATATGTGATTCTTTGAATACATGCAACACTTTTATACTTTTCCTAGCACTTTTTATCCATCAGAAACAGAGGCAGAAGCTGGGTGCAATAATGCAGGCCTATAATCCCAACTACTTGGATGGCTGAGGCAGAAGGATCACCAGACTCAGTAACTTAGTGAGACCCTGTCTCAAAATAAAAAATAAAAAGGTCTGTGGATGTAGCTGGATATTAGAGCATTACTGGGCTCAATGTCCGATACCACCGAAAGGAAGGAAGGAATGCAGGCAAAGGAGGGACTGTCAGACTGTTTTACAGACTAGAAAACTGGGACAGAGAAAGGCCAAGGAACCTTCCCAGGATCTCAGCTCAAAGTACAAAGGTCTTTGGCTCCCAGCCTCATGAGATGTGCCACATTGGGGTCTTATACACCCTCCCCCTATGATTTTGACTTGCAGCCTACAGCATAGCTGTCCTTCCATCCAGCTTCATGAAAACTCTAGAAACACACGACTTCCTCAGCAACTCAGAACAGGACTTAGAACAGGACCTCAACCAACTGATTTCCCTCCAGCATAAAAGTCCCTCTCGTGGTGCCGAACAGGAGTTCCCAAAGCCTTCCCTTCACACTACCATTTGATCTAAAATAGTTGTTTTGTCCTAGCCTATCTGAGTTCCATCTGATCATGAGCAATGGTGACTGTAAGCAAGCCTCATGTATGCCGAGCCTCAGTCTCCTCCTCTGTAAAAGGGTCTCCTAATTCCTGCCCTGCTGAGTGGTTGCACAGACCAGCTCACACCTGTACCAAGTGCCCAGCATCAGACCTACACATATGCTACGGTGATGATGGAGCATGCTGACTTGCTGGTTAATGCGTGAGCATCTGGAAGGCAAGAACTTTGTTTCATTCATCTGTGCACCCACGCTGGCTGCACGTAACCTGTGCTCAATAAACACGTGCTGAATGAATGAAAAATGAAATTATTTCACCAAGCAAACTTTCTCCTGATCCTAGCTAACCATTCTATTTCATGACCCATTTCCCTGGTTGTTGGCCAAAGATAGAGGGATGGGTTATGGGTCCCGGGAAGTTGCCCTCTCCTCCATACACAGACGCAATGACGAAGGCCACGCTGTGAGGGCCATGTCCCAGGAGCCCTGAATGTAATCCTGTTGACTCAGAGGCATAAATAATGCACTAGTATGTTCTCTGCTCACCACCCTGACACTCTAAGAATAGCACCAGCTACCCTTTCAGGGACTCCAAAGGGAAGAGGGCAGGACACCAAGATGGGGACGAGCAGGAAAGATGTCACTGGGCTGTGGACTCTCAAGCAGCCCTTCTGCAAGTGTACCTTTTTTTTTTTAATGATGTGCTATTATTTTTTTTATATCTTTATTTATTTTATGTGGTGCTGAGGATCGAACCCAGTGCCTCACGTATGTGAGGCAAGCGCTCAACCGCTGATCCATAACCCCAGCCCCTGCAAGTGTACCTTTCCAAACTCCTAAGACAAGGAACCCTGGAGGTCAGAGCCAAGAGGGCTCAAAGGCCGCCTGGGCAGTTTTTCCAGGGGTCAAGAGAGGCCAGATGCCCCCTTACCCACACTGTTTATCTTTTTCTCCTCCCCCTGACGCTCTTCCTAGTAATGCCTGTGCTTCTAACTTACCCCTCCTCACTCCGGGGACGAATATAGAATGGCGAGGTCTCCTCTTATGTGTTTCATATTAAACACTTTGGAGAGAGAAGATTCTATGGATTTTAGTCTTTTTTTTTTTTTAAGTTTGAAAATGGCTTACCTAGGGGCTGGGGTTGTGGCTCAGTGGTAGAGCGCTTGCCTTGCACATGTGAGGCACTGGGTTCAATCAGCACCACGTAAGATAAATAAATAAAATAAAGGTCTAAAACAATGGCTGGCCTAGAACGGTGCGTCACATACTTTAAGTACATAGGAATTACCCATGGATGTTGTTGAAATGCACATTCTGATTTAGGAGGTCTGGGGTGGGGCCTGATTCTGCATTTCCAGCAAACTGTCAGTGATGCTGATGCTACATCCATGGGCCATTTTGAGTACATAAAAACGTGGGTATTTGCTGTTATAGATGGGGAGACGAAGGCCCACAGAAAAAGGTATGTGGCCAAGAGCACATGGCCGAGCTGGGCTCAGTACACATGCATCTAGACCACCTTCCCAGGGCTTTGGCTTCAGGGGGCCTTGAGTGACTGTATCCACCCAAGAACATGCCCAAGATCATTCCCTCACCAGCTGGAAGCTGAGGCCAGTGGATCCCCTCCTTGAAGGCAGGGTGCATCAGGTGGTAATTCAGACACAAACACAATGCAGGCAGAGCAAGAGACATCCCCATGTATTCTGCATGCAGTCATGCATGAAGCCACCAAATGTGGAGAGCCACCAGGATGGGCATGCAGGGGAAATGGACAAAGCAACACCAGCTGAGACCAGCGCCAGGGAGACTTCTTCCCGGCATCCACCTCATCCCCTTTGGGTTCCTGATCCTGAATGACTAGCCCCACTGACCACTGCCCTACTGCCATTCCTGTCACCTCTCTCAGTGGGGTCTGTAGCACTGTTCGTCAGTTCTAAGTGAGAGAAAGGATCTTGGAAAGGCTCTGTACAGCTACAAAGCCTTTATCGATGTCATTATTCTGCCAATACTTGAGGCCCAGAGAGGGACAGGGCTTTATTCAAAGCCACCTAACCAGTGTGTGGTGACTCCAGATCTCCCTGTCACAACTTAAAGCCAAGAGCTTAGCTTCAGGCCCACCCAAGCTCAAAGAGAGCACCATCTGCCTGGAGGCTGGGCAGGGGTGGAGGAGGAGAGGAGAGGGTGGCTGGGGAGTGATGAGCCTCAGGCCCAGAGCCAGTGGGAGGTGGGTGGGGCCCCCAGCAGGAGACCTGAGTGGGGCCTGGCAGCTGGGCACGGGGGAGCCAACTGGCTCAGGCTGGCTAGTGGCATGTTTGTTCCTCATGCGCGTGACAGTCTATTTTTTAATCAGTATCCTCCCCATCCTCCAACGCCTAAAGAGCCCTGTATCAGGAGTCATGCTCTGGCTGAGATCAGGGCCACCCTGGGGATCAAGAGAAGGGCACCCCAAGCCCCATCTCTCCATGTTCAGTACTAAGCAGCCCAGAAGGCACAGCAGGCAGGGCAGGAATGAAGAGCTCCCTACTGTGTGGCCTTGGCTGTCCCTGGACTCTCTGGCCTCAGTTTCCCCTATCTGTATGAAAATGGGACTACGCCAAGCTGCACGGGAGTATTACACCTCAAGTGTCCGGCATCTACTCCAGCCCCACAATATTAACAATGCTCACTCACTGGGCCCTGGCAGGGCCTCCCATGTTCATAGTGCCTACAGGGCACACTTAATCCTCCTTGACCTACTCCTAAGAGAAGAAGGGAAGGGAAAAAAAGATGCTGAGCTGGTTCAAATGCCAACCTCGGAGCGCTTTGCCTCAGACCTAGTGAGTTTCCTCCTTCCAGGACCTGAAGAACAGAAATGATGAGGATCAAAGAAGAACGCTGTGTGTTCTTGGGCAAGTGACTTGGTCTCTCTGTCTTTGGCACTCTATCTAAAGCAAGGGAGAGTGTGTTGTATACTAGTGAAGCTCAGTTTTTGGTGTCAGACAGCTTGGATTGGCATCTGTGTAAGCCTGGGAGCTCATTTATCCAACCTCTGTGCCTCAGGTTCCCATATATAAAATGATGATAATGCATTAATCACCTCATAGAGTGGCTGATAAGTAAAGATCTGGGAACACTCATGGCACATAGTAAATAACAATGACCACTTTCCAGAAACTGTGGCTTTTATCTATGAATAAAAATAAGGGTCTCCTTGGAGATCCTTCGTCCGTAAGGCATTGTATTCTAGAGGATTAGGTACAAGGGTCTCAGGTCAGCTCACTGTCTTGTCCTGCTCATCCAACTGCCCTTTCCTTGACCCAGTGTTTTCGGTGTCTTTCACACCTGTGATCTCAGATCCTTACTGCCATTTCATAGTAGCTCAGAATGGAAGCCTGAGACCTAACGGTTTGCCCAAGACCACCAGCCTGTGAGCCATTCCTGAGGCTCCATCAAGACCCCTTCCCGCTATGCTCATGTCCATCCTCCTGCCATCAAATCCTGTTCCTGGAAAAACATCAAAAAGTAATTTATGTTGAGATATGATGAGTCTTGGGCCCTACTCCATCTTCTCAAGGACTTGTTATTTTTCAGAAATCAAAACATGATAATACTATTAATAAGGAGTAGCTCATTTTAAAAACATTTATCACTCATTTTATTTTCATAACAGTACAGGGTCTATTACTGTCTCTGTTTTATAAATGAGGAAACAAAAGTCCAGACAGCTTACATAATGTGCTCAAGATCTTCAGATGACCAGGAGTGGAAGCCAGGGGTCCACCACAGCCCTTGTGCATTAGCCTCGCGGGAAGCAGGTAACACAGGAGTGGGCAGACTCTTGCTCCACCTGCAGCACCCTGGGAAGCTGGGCAGGCAGGGCAGGATGGGGTCAGCCAGTACCACACCAGCCTGCCTCACCAAGTGGAAAAGATGAAGCCAGGACAGAGGAATTCCAGGCAGCAGCCAGTGGTAACGATTTCATTCCAGAGAGAGGGCTTTTTGTAAGCCTCTGGAATTGCAGGGCCTGGGGGCCATTCCCAGATTGACTCCTCCTCTGGCCACACTGAGTAGCAATTGAGCCCCAGTGCCCTAGGACAAGGCAATGTCACAAAGGACTCTGTACACACACACTGGCCTAACTTATAGAGACTCTCCCTAGACAGGCCCAGCCACCCTCTGGCCAGATCTCAGGCCCAGCTCCTTTGGGTCTATAGTTGACAACCTGGGGAGTGAGGGATGTCATCAATACCTCCCTACCCCACCCCCACCCCCTGCCACACCCTTTCTCCTAACCAAAATCTCTCCCATTCTTCTGGACCCCAGTTCCTGATGAATCTTGGAAGCCTTGATCACCCTTCAAATACCATTTAGACTTCTGCCCCCTGTCACTTCCTGAGAAAGGCCTTCTCTAACCACTAACCCAAAGTAGTCCTTCTTGCTGTTCTTCATCTTAAGATCACACTAGTTTACCTATTGGGATCACCTTGACACATACATGCTTCCTTTTTTTTCTTATCCCCTCAATTAAAATGCAAGCTCCTTGAGGGCAGGAACCTGCCTGTCCTATTTACTACTAACCCTAGTTCCCATGCACTCATCCACTCATGGCAAGCCTGGGACACTGAGGTCCCTAGAGGGCAAGGGATTTATCCAAGGTTACATAGCCAGTGAGCAGGTGGCAGAAGTCAGCTTGGCACCACAGTCAGGGCACTTGGCCCTTCTCCACTCTTTTCCCACTGACTCTCAGCCGGTTTTTCTTGCCCCTGCCTCATTAGAGTGGGGTCAGAGCCTGCAAGTCTTTGCCAACAGTGTCTCCTTCATTTCCCCAGGGACCCATAGTGCCCCTATCTAGGCAGCCCTGCCTGCTTCCCCTCTGTCCCTCGTCCCTCCCTTCCTGGCATCAGCGGCTCCTATGAGCTCATGTCTGGAAGGTTGGGAGCTGCTCTGAAGGAAAAGGTGCCTCCAGGGCCAGGACTCTGGGGCTGAAGGTGTGCTACCCTCATGGGAAGGCAGCCCTGATAAGGGCAGGGAGTCCGCTGACCCCCACCCAGTCTGCCTCCTGGAGCTATGGAGTGAGCTCAGGGAGACACCCATCAACCCCAGACACCATGACTAAGGGTGGAGGGGAGATGGAGAGCAGGCGCCTCCTGTGCTCTCCCCTCCCTCCAGATGCTCCTCTGTCACTTGTGCCCTCCCACCTATCAAGGAGTTGCTCTTTCCCAGGGAGAGAGGGCTCTGCTGCCTTCTACCTACAGAATCGCCCAGAGCAAATAGCTTCCCCTCCTTGGTCTCTGTCTCCCCAACTCAAGAAGTGGAGACTAAGTAAAATGACTGAAGAGGCTAGCCAGGAAGAGGCTAGCCAGGAAACAAGCACCAGAATACCACAGGTTTGCGCTCCCCTCTCCCCCCCCCCGCCCCCAGCTTAGGGAAAGAATAGAGAAGAGAAATAGCTGACAAGGGAGAGAAAGAGTTCGAGACCTTAGTTTAACTATGTAAATGCTGTGATTGGAAAAATCACAACTTAGTTCAAGTGCTAATTGGGGATGGGGGCCATGGGGCTGGCTGACGGCTTGCAAAGTGGGAGCAGACCTAAAAGGCGGGGGCTGCAAGCCAGGGTGACACAGCAGCAATGATTTATGTGGGAGAAGTTCTTCAAATATCAAACTTGACTGATCCTAGTTCATCCTCTTGCACAGATAAGAAACTGAGGACCAGAGAGAAGGAACCATCCCAAGATCTCATTTGGAGAACAAGGTAGCAAATGCTCCTACCAAGAAAACAGGGCATTTCCAACTCTCTTGAGAGGGGTCTCAGCCTCCTCCCAAAGCAATACTGTAAGTAGTGGGGGGAGTGAACCATCAATTTCAGTTTGTGCCTTCTCCCCTCAACACCGGATGAGGGTCAGGCCTGGGGTTGGTGACTGGGCAGGCTGGGGCCAGCAAGGCTTCCAATCCCTTGCCCCAGTGTACCCTCTTTCCCCTGATTAGCATCCTGTCTCACCCTCTACTTTCCAACAGGACAGGGTTGGAGCACCCTCTGACTGTTCCTACAACCACCAGCACTGCCCCCTCAGTGACCATCCTGCCAACCTTCTCACTGAGAGCCCCAGAGAGCAAGGGGCTTACTCCAAGATCATGCAACAAGCTGGTTTGTTCCACTGACACCTGCCCATCAGGATAGGATGGAAGTGGGGAATGGGACACATGGTGCTTTCCACTCAGTTCTTGTCCCTTCTAGAAAATTCAGACATGGAACACAGGGGGGTCCCTGTCCCCATCCCAAATAAGCATATAACTGGCGGGTAGTGTGGGGGAGATGATAGACCTTTTCCCCAAATTCCTCAGAGGTCTTGCCGAGACCCTGAATGATGCTCTCCCACCGCCTATTCCACAGAGCGGAGGTTAGAAATGAGCCCCACCCTCCCTCCACTCACTTCACCTTTGGGGCCCCGATTCTCGGAGCAAATGAGGCAATCGTAGGAGTGTTGTGAAAATTTGATGTGGAAGGCCCAGGAGTTTCCCTCAGCCGGAGGGCACTCTGGAAAGCCCTGTGATTTCCCCAGGTGGGGCTTGGGCCGGGTGGTCCGCAGCCTAGCGATTTGGCGTCCTACGTCCCCGCGCTCCAGCCAGACCCCGGTGCCCGGCGGCCCCGCCCGCGGGAGGTGGGGGTGCAGGCCCAGCGCAGTCCGCTCCGCTGCCCCACCGGCGCCCATGTTGGTGCACCCTGGCAGCGCCCCACCCGCCGTTTCCCTGGGTCAAGCCAGCCGCACTTTCCCAAAGCGCCCGTGGGGCGCAGACCCCAGACTGCCTGCTACCCGTGAGTCGGGGGCTGCCTTGACCCCCGATCCGCTGGCGGAGAGGGGCGCGAGGGCTGGAGCCCCCGCAGCTCAGAAAACAGCTTCCCGTGGTCAGGGCGTCCTGCAGCTCCGGAGCTGCCGGAGAGCCCGAGATCCCTCCAGCCTCCCCCGTACAGGTGGGGAAACTGAGGCCCGGAGTGGCGGAGCAACTTGGCCAAGGTCACCCTGTGTGCGGCGACTGGAGCCCAGATGTGCCACCGCCTCCAGCGCAGTGCCAGCAACTGCGCAGGTGGGAAGGGCGAGGCGCCAGACGCCCGCACCCCTGCCAGGCCAGCGCCCCTCACTCACCTACAGTCTCTGCGCGCGGTCCCCGAGCTCCCGGGCGCCGCCGCCTCGGCACACCTGGTCGCGTCCGTCAGCGCGCCCCGCCCCGAGGTCCCCGCACCCCAGCCCCGCGCCAGGCGTCGGCTCCGCGCCCGAAGCCCCCTCCTCGCCTCCGCCACCGCCGCCGGGAGGGCTGCTCCGGACCGAAGCCGGGAGATGCGAGCGGGGCGGGCGGGCCCGCAGCTCTCCTGCCGCCCGCTCCCCGGGGCCCTAGCGCCGCCCCTCCGGTCCGCCCCGCCCAGCCCTGGGGGGTACGACTCCCCCCTCCGCTGGCTCAGCCTCCCGTCTCCAGGCGGGTCCCCCTTTCTCTCCCTTTTCCCTCTTTCTGTGCCTCTCTTTCTGCTGCCTGGTTGCCTGTCTCTCCCAAATCCTCATCATTTGCTCCATCTCTTGGTCTGTCCGTCTGACCCCAGATCCTGTTTTCTGACCCGATGTGTTTGGACGGCTCATTCCCCCTTCTTTTTTTTTTTGTCCTTCCCACTCGTCCCCCTTCCCTTAAATCTATCTTTGTGATTCTGTGCGGCACAAGTGACACCATCTCCCACTCCAGAAAAAGTACCCTTCAGAACCATCTCCCCCGAACCTTCATCTCAGCCTTAATAACCAAAATAACTCTTTACCCTGGTAAGACTAGGCAAATGGGGACCGAGGAGGGTTGCCACCTCACCATCAGCCAGCCGCTCTTCCTCGACTTAACTAGTGGGTCAGCAACAAAGGTACGAGTGCTGTGCTGCCTCTGTGGGACTTTGGTTCCCCATCTTTTCCTTGAAGGAGAATCAATTCACATGGAGCTCAGCAGAGTCTCACAGCAGTGGTCAGTCTGCTTTAGAGTCCCCATGGGGATGCTATTAAAAGCCCATATTCCCACATTCCAGTCCCCCTCCCATGGGGAGGGATTGGTGGGCTTGGAAACAAAACTAAACACTCACCCTGCATACCTCCAAAAAACTTGAAGCCAGAGTACCCTTGGAAAAATGCTGGCCTGAGTCGAGCACAGTGGTGCATACCTGTAATCCCAGCTACTCTGGAGGCTGAGGCAGGAGGATGAAAAGTTCAAGGCCAGCCTCAGCAATTTAGCAACACCCAGTCTCAAAATAGGAAAGGCTGAGGGTAGTTCAGTGGTAGAATGCTTGTCTATCCTGTGCGAGGCCTTAGGATTGATCCCCAGTATAACAACAACAACAACAACAAAGTTGGGCTGGGTTTTCACAAGTTTCCCTGGGTTTCTCATCCCTTGAACCAAGGTGGCTCCGCTTTCATCTGTCTTCTGTATCAAGAGCTCTGTGTTTAGGTTTCTGCAAGAGGAAGTTAGAAATTTGCTGATATAAGCCCACCCTGCCCAAGGTTTTCTGAAACACAGACCTACAGGTATTGGGGTCTTGGTTGTTCCCTGTCCACTGTGGGCAAGTTCAGAGTGCAGGAGGTCAGGTGACTGAGGCAACAAGCCCTCTCTGGCCACTCCCATCCCACTGCCTGGCCTCAAGGGCCTCAGAGAATTCCTTTGACCCTGTGGCCACTTGCCCTGTTTTGCTGGGGTTGGGGTCAGGAGACTGGCACCAGGCAGGGTATTGCTTACACTGAGAGTGCCTTGCTGGAGAAGTGGTTGCAGCCCAGCCTGTGGGAAACCAGGAAACAAACTGTGTGGGTGAGAGGGAAAGAGAGACAGAGGCTAGGATTACTGTGTGGGTGGGTACGAAAAAGAAAGAGATGGGGAAAAGAAAGGAGAGAAAGTGGTTCTGTATGTACGTAGGTGTGTGACAGTGGGTGTGCAAGAGTGGATGTGCCTGTAGGAGAGAACGGGAATGCAAGAGAGCTTTCAAAGTGTAGGTGTGCAGCAAGAGAACATAAAAAAGAACAAGCTTTAACCTGTATCTGTGTGCTGGTATGAGAAAGTGGGCGCATGTCCGCTATGTGTTTTCGGGTGAGACTGTAGCTCTGTAAGCAAATCAAGTACACGTCCCCATGTGACAGGCGTGATGGGTGACAGCGCCTTCAGGAGCATGCATGCCAGTGTCTACCCATTGCCCAAATGTGTGAGTGTCTGAGGGTATTCATGTGTGCAGCATGTGTGTTTATGGATGCGTGTGTGTGTGTGTGAGGGCACAGTGAGGTGTATTGGTATATTGGTGTGGGGTGTGGAAAGGGCAGTGGGCAGCTTCCTGCTTGGCCTGAGTCTGAGAAGCAAGGACCTTGTCCTTGGCCCAGTGACTACTCTCAGCTCTTAGCCTGGGTGCAGGCTCTTCTGTCTAGTCACAATCCACATGCAGCCAGGAGTGTGGCTCCTCTGACAGCCTAGACCCCCACTATCACCCCAAGGCCATCCTGAGGCTCGTAACAGTGTTCACTAAAGTCGGAGAGGCCTCCACACCCTCTAGATACCCCCACCACAATAACAAAAAGGTCACCCGCAAGAGAGGCCAGATCAGCTGTGAATCCCAGGCCTCCCTGATACATCTAAAGAGGAGAGAATGTGGTTTGTCCAATTCCCCCCACCTACTCCCAGAGCCTGAACAACCTTTTACCAGTCCCAGGTGGGTGGAAGAACACGGCCTGCTGCCTCGTCTCCATGGAGACGAGGCAGCAGAGAGGGTGTTTAAAAACATGGGGCCAGACCTCTCAGGGTTCAAATCTCAGTTCCTCCACCCACAGGCTGTGAGACTTTTGATGATTCCCTTAAATCCCATATGCCTTAGTTTCCTCATCTGTAAAACAAAGATAAGAAAAGTATGAACTTCATAGGGCTGTTTAGAGCATGAAACGAAGTAGTCCATATGAGGTATCTAGCACAGTGCCTGGCAACTGAACAGTGAGGTAGAAGCCAGGGGTTCCAGCCTTCAGCTTTGCCACCAATTTACTGTGTGACTTTGGACAAGTCAATTGTTGTCTCTGGGCTTCAGAGCCTCCGTCTGCAATGATAATCTCAATGAGCCCAGTTATAACCAGCTGAGACTTTAGAGAAGTTGGCTACACATGGGGCTTTCTTGGTGAGCTGTGGACCACCTAGTTTGGCTGAGACCTGATCATGAGCCCTATGTTACACTTTCCTTCCCACATATATGCTCCCAAGCTGGGGCAGCTGGTGACAAGAAACTTGAGCTTCAGGCTGCTGCCCACCTCAACTGTCTATGGCCCCTCCCCTTCCAGCTTGCCAGCTGGTACTCAGACCCTGGAGAAATGGTACCACTACCCATTGACCCCAAGAGAAGATCTCTGCAGAAGATGCCATGCCCGTACTTAGAAACCACCAGGGAACACTCTAGGAGGCAGGTATAATTGCTAAAGGATGGGTGTAATTGTCTGAAGATGCTTATAATCCTTTGGCAGTAATGGAGGAAGCTTTAAAAGGAAGCCCTAATCCACTAATAATCTGGCAGTTTCACAGGCTTCTTCTCTGCAGCTCTTCAGGCAGAAGGAAGGGACTCCAGCCACACCCTTTCCCCAGGGAGCAGAAAGTCCAGTGTGGGCTCTGACCCAAGACCACTCGGATTTTGTCTCTCCTGCAAGACCCAGCTTCCTTCCTGTCTCCACTTCTGAGAAATCTATCCATTCTATCCTCCTGAGGTCACTCCTATCCCCTTTGTCCCTAGAAATGTTCAGACTAGAACTAGGTGACCAGCTGATTGGACATGAAAGGAAAAAATTGAACCAGACTGTTCAAGGCAAAGAACACATTCATGGTCTCTGTGCTGACACTGTGTTGCCTTGGGCAGGCCACTTGAATCTCTGAGCCTCAGTTGCTTCACCTGTAAAGTGGAGAAAATACTACCAGCCTTGAAAGGCTCTATAAGATAAGGATAAAGACCTAGCTTAAATGTAACCAATGGGTTACATTTAAGGTGATCCTTTCTTCTCTCTACCCATGCTCTTTCACTCCAGGTATCCACGAACAACACATACAGTTCCAGAACAGAGTGATGGCTAAGAGCACATGCCCGTATTCAAAACACTGTGGTTGAAACATGTCCTAGCAGCTTGCTAGTCCCGCATCTCAGACAAATCACTGACATTCTCTGAGCCTCAATCTTTTCATCTGTATAATGGAGATAACACTATATCCCCAGGGGACTGCCATCTGACTGAATGAAATAATACAAATAAAGCTCTTCACACAGTGGGCTTAGCACAAGAAGCCTCAGCAAATAGTCTAATTGTTGAGCTGGTGATGATCACTTCAATTATTATCAACGTCCCCACATACCTATCCAGATGACTGTAAAATTTGCAAAACTTTGCCACATCTAGAATTATTGCAATCTCACAACAGCTTTAGGAGGTAGATAGGACCCATAGTTTTATTCAAATTTCACAGATGAAAAAAAACTAAAGGTCACCAAGGGGAAGGGGCTTGCCAGGGTTTGGCCAGTGAGCACTGGGCCTAGACCCGGCACCCCTGTCTCCTGACCCTGAGCTCTGGTCTATGTGAGGGGAGGCAGCAGAACCTGGGGTTCAGGCTCCAGGGGGCCCAGATTTGCACTGACTCTGGAGTGAAGGCCTACCTCCAAATTGAAGTCTGGTGAGTCTCCCTGGAACCCTCCTCTTGCCCCAGGGGCACTGAAGGCCCCTCTTTGGTCTGGCCTAGCTCCCCATGTGACCCAAGCCTGGGTGGGAACTGTGTTCATGGGGGGTGATCGGAGACTGGGGAGAATTATTTCAGAGCATAGAGTAGGCGGGGAGGCTGGTGAGATGCCAGCCTGGGCGTCAGCAACGCCTGCAGAGAAATGAAGTGTTCCTTCAGTTTCCTGACGCACCAGCCCTCCCAGGACTATGTCCCCCACACGCCCTGCACCCCTGAGATCTGCTGGCAGCAGTTCCTGCCTGAGCCGTGCATGGCCCAGCTCACGTCCTCCCCATCTGGACCCACTTCAGGTTTCCATGGGCCCCAGTGGTGGAGGTGATTCAGCGTGGGTTTCCCTGCCCCGCCCTGCTCTGCAGACTCCAGTGCCTGAGTGGAAAATGATCCTCACGCCTTCCTTCCTCCATGCCACACATGGAGTGCTCCCCACACACTGTCATTGGATCCCGCTGCAGCCCAGGTGACATGGCTTCTCCTTTGTCATCTCTAACAGATGGGAAACCAAGGCCTGGGTGAGGAATATGGACCCAGCTCAGCCACTAACAGGCCAAGTGACCTCTGGCAGTCTCTTGCTCACTCTGAGTCTGTTTCCTCACTGAGGTTGGGTTAGATAAAAGGCTTTGGTGGCTAGCTTGAGGGTACTGACCATGTATGTTTTGTGCAGTCTGCATCCTCAGTATTTCCAAGTAACTAGCACTGTCTTTGTTTAGTGAGGGGTCCTGCCCCATCAGATGATTGGGACTTCCATGGTCATTCATTCCCTAATCATTAAAGGGCAGCTGAGACCAAGAAATGGACTTTTTTCCAACCAAGCATGATAATGTGGCTTTCTTTCAAGGCCTGCTCACGTGCCCTCTTTGGCAGAGAAAAAAGTGAAGTTAGACATGGTACAGCTGGACCTGCCCGAAACTCACAGCTGCTTCTATCTCTCCACAGCTGCTAATCTGGGCATGCTTGAGGCACTGCGACAGATTGTCACGTTTCATGGGAAAATAAACTGAGGAACCCCTGCTGAAGGACCTCTCGGGAGAAGGAATGCAAGCTTACCTGGTTTCTGGGCCACCCTGGGCCCAGGGCTGGGGCTGGGGCTGACTGTCATCACCTGCCGGGCCTTCACCATGTCCCAGTCCTGGTTGGCCCTGTTGTCATGCTGGGACCCCCCTCGTGTTTCTCTGGAGCAGCTGGGTGGCTGGATGCCCAGGGCTCTGGGCAGCTGTGGCAGCCCTTGGGTGGCTCTGCAGGCAGAGTTGTCCCTGTTGCTGCTGCTGCTACTGGCCAGCTTGTTCTCTTCCAGGTCCAAGGGCCCCACCTCTCCCTGCAGGCCCTCTTCACTGCTGCCCTCCTCAGCCTCCAGAGCCAGGCACCTGTAGCTCCCATCGGGGATCTGGAAGGAGCAGGGGGGAGGCCTCCCCTCCCCAGGCCCGAAGGGCTGCGGTGGGAAGCGAGGGCCCAGCATGAAGCTGTCTTTCCTGATGAGCGTGCGCTGGACCCCTGCTGGGGCAACCACCTGAGCACTGCTCTCGGCTCCTCTGGGGGCGTCCTTTGGGCCTCCGCAAATCCACCTTCACAGAGTTGGAGCGAGGTCCAGATGAGAAGTAAGATAAGTCCTTTCTGGGCTGGGTGAGGAGGCGGGCCCCCAATACCTTCTTCTTCACCCTTCTGGCCTCTGGAGTGAGAGGCCCCTTCAGGGAGATCCGTCTGTCCAAGGAGAAAAGGAACCGCACTTGAGAGAGCTCATCCAGTGTTCTGGGCTGTGCATGGGCCTGAGAACAGACTGGGGTTTGGGGTGGGCCCATGTGTGCACAGGGAAGTGTTGCCCAAGCTTCAGTCATTCAGCATCCTAGATTGGCACCATGTATGTGTGCCACCTGACACTCTATTGACTTAATATTTTCCTTCGATCAACTTTAAATAACTTACTTCTATTACTTTAGACTTTTTAAAGCAATAATTACAGAAAAACCACAAGTATATTGTGCTAAGTCATTTTCCCCCAATTCACATTAAATAAATATCTAGTTATTTTAAAACATTCATCTGAACACCACCAAAAAAGAATTCTTTCACGTTCCCCTGAAAGTACATATACTTCAGGAATCACAGGAACAGCAGGTGAGGATACAAGACTGGAGATAGTTATGGTTGGATCTGGAATGTCCACTGAAGTTTCATGTGTTGAAAGCTTGGTCTACAGTGCAGCAATATTCTTCTTCCTTCCTTCCTTCCTTCCTTCCTTCCTTCCTTCCTTCCTTCCTTCCTTCCTTCCTTCCTTCCTTTCTGTACTGGGGATTGAACCCAGGGTGCTTTATCACTGAACTGTATCTCCAGCTCTTCTTATTTTGAGACCAGTTCTCATTAAGTTGCTGAGGGTTTCCCTAAGTTTTTGAAGCTGGCCTCAAACTTGTAATCCTCCTCAGCCTCCCAAGTGGCTGCGATTATAGGTGTGCCCCTCTGTACCTGGCTCCCAATGCAACAATGTTTAGAGGTGGGGCTTTTGGGAAACGAGAGCTCTGATCTCATCCATGGATGAAACCTTGATGGATTCATAATTGGATACTATTATTGATATTATTGGGAGGTAGTGGAAACTGTACCTAGAAGAAGGGAGTGGGTTCTTTGAGGGTGTGCTCTTGAGGACTCTCTTTTCCCCATCCCCTGTCTCTCTCTCTTTCTCTCTCTTTCCTGACCTCTATAAGGTGAGCAGTTCTGCTCCACTATACGCTTTCTGCCATAATGTTTCAGAGGCCTTACCACAGGCCCAGAAGCAATAAAGCCAGCTGACCATGGACTGAAACCTCTAAAACCATGAACCAAAATAAATCTTTCCTCATTTATTTTCTTAGATATTTTGAGAACAAAACAAACAGCTAACCCAGTAACAAATAGCTGACCCAGAGGGGGACACCATGGTATGCACTTTTATGCCCAGGTTCTGAGTTTGATTTGTGATGGCCTCTGAACCTCCACTTCTCCACCGGTAAAATGGGTATTGTAACACAGGTTGATAATACCTAAAGTAGAAATCTAAAATCCCAAACATTCCAAAAACCAAAATGTTTGGAGGGAACAACAGGCGACCACAAGTCCACATTCCACACCTGACCTCATGTGAAGGTCACAGTCAAAACACAGGCACATACTAAAAATGTTGTGTAAAACCTTATTCAGGCTACAGGTATATATGAAACAAAAATGAATTTCAGTTTTAGACTTGGGTCCCCTCCCCAAGATGTCTTATTATGTGTATGCAAATATTCCAAAATCTGAAAACATCAGAAACACCACTGCTTCCAAGTTTTTCACATCAGAGATACTTAACCTGTCTCTTCAGTGTCACGTTGAGGGTTAAATGAGAAAATGCATGCAGAGGACTGAGCACAGTTTCTAAGGCATATCTTTGTACATTTTGGCTATTCTCTCATTCCACAAAAAGTTCTTAAGCTCTTATTCTATTTCAGATACCATAAAAATCCGTGGGGATATAGCGAGGATAAAGAAGATATGGTACTGTGGCTCATGAGCCTTAAAATCTGGTGGGAAGAGCTGTGAATGATAATAAGGACAATAATAATAATAGTATGATTATTTATAAACGTTAAGAGTGATGAGAGTCAGCAGAGAGGGGACATAGGCTTCCTGAAGGGATGGCAAGGAGGAGATGGATGGGAGAGGTACTTGGGCGGAAGAATTGGCCAGGCCCGGAAGCAGATGGAGAGTGGGTGTGGAGGAAGGAGGAGGAGTCCAGGATACATCACAGGTCCCCAGCTCTGGTGACAGAGTGATTTTGTTAATAGAGATGAGGAATACATGGGAAGGAGCTGGTGTTCAGTAGAGCAGGGAGATGAGTTTGATTTTTGAATTTCCAGGGGGAGGTGAGCACAGATGCGGGAGAGGCACATTTCAGATTGGGATGGAAAGTTTGGGAAGCGTTTGTGGAGGCAGAGTGAAGGCGGATGGGATCCCTTAGATTGAGCCAATAGAACTTAGGATAGGGCTCAGGGCTGTTTACACTTCATCATGTTGAATAACTTGATTCCCCATGACTTAGGGGTATGGACTCTCTGGATCTTATGTATCCTTTGGAAAATGGGGAGAGAGCCACATGCCATGAAAGTCTGTGGACATGGATGACCTCAGGGCCTGGACAGACATCAGTGGCAGCGCTCACCCCTCTGTCCCTAGCAGAGGTCAGGTGACCCCACTCCACCGCAGCAGGCTGGGTGGAGGCCTTGGCTGCTGGTTGGGGCTGTGCCAAGAGAGTCTGGTAGGCAGGCAGAGAGATAAGTGCATTACCAGGCCATAGGACAAATCAGAGCCAACCAGGGGAAAGGCAAACATACGTCAGAATCAGAAAGATAACCAGGCACCTGTTAGAGCAGCCTCGGCAGCAGGAATGAGGAGAAAGCAGACAACCTGTGTCCAGGGAGGAACGAACGCTCCCCATACTGATCACCTACCCCATTCCTGGTTATATGCTTAGGTTATTGCCATAAATTCTCACAAGCCTACGAGATGGGCCATTTAGTATTCTTTCATCTCAGAGGTGAGGTAGTTGAGACTCAGGTGAAACAACACAGCCATTAAGGGACAGGGCTGGGATTGGAACCTAGCTGTGACACCTTGATGGTAATGCTGAAGCCAGAGACACAGAGTTGACAACAGGCCCTCAGTCCTCTCCTGGAGCATTCAGCTGCTGCCACATTTCTACCATTTGCATTTCAAAGATCTTAGCATCTCTTGAAGGGCCAGGAGAATTCTGAAGAGACCTAAATGGCTGTGTGATCTTGGGCAGATGGCCTTACACTTTGGAGTCAGTTTCCCCAAGGGCACAATTTAGGGTTGAGACAGACAGTGCTAGAGTGGCCCTATGCTCTGGCGTTGCAGGATCTCATGATTCTAAGCTCTGGAGTCACCCACCCCCACCCCCACCAGAGCCAGATGGCAGAAGGCAGAGGGAGTGGGTGAAGGGAGGGGGCAGGGCTCTCTGACTCCCTGCAGGGGCCTTGCCTCACTCTATCCCTGCTTCTGTTTTGCTGTATTTGACAGTGGCCACGGTTTCCAGGAAAGAAGAGAGAGGCGGAAAAGTTAACTTTCCGCCACCCACACAAATATTTTTGGCTGGCGTTGTCTTCAGGCTGCCAAGCCAGGAGGGAGGGGTTGGCAGGAGCACTTCAATTCAAGTCTCCCTCCCCTGGAGGAAGGACTCCCAACACTGCTGGGGGTGTGGGCAGGCCCTGCACAGGCCTGAGCCCTGGAGCACCCACCCTTGGTACCCAGGACTCAGTGATAATGGTAACTGCCATTTCCAAGCATATGGGAAGTGCTGGGCCAGCACTATATCCCTGTGAGGCAGGTGGATGAGCACAGTTTACAGATGAGGAAACTGAGGCAGGGAGAAGAAAACACAGGGGTGAGGGGTAAAGCAGAGTATGAATCAAGGTTGCTGGGATCTGTGCTCCCACCTACTGCTTTCTCTGGCTGTGGACGCTGTCTCCAGGGACCCCTGGAGGCCCCTAAGGCTACTGAGTCGGATGGCAGTCCCATCTTTGTGAGCCAGTCTCCTCTGTAGGCAAGAGAGGACCACCCCTGGCCTCAGCAGAAGTGAGAGACAATCCTTCCAAGCTGATTCCATTTCTACCCACATGCATACCTCTCATCTGACCTTGGACTCTAAAACTCCTGAGGTTTGGCAGCCAGGGCTGGTAGAGCTCACAGAGCCACTGATCTCATCTTAGAGGGGAACTCTGAGCCCAGGTTATATAAGGCATGGCTCTGGAACCTGGGTTCCCAGAGGTACCAGTTGCAGCACCAGAGGCCCAGGTGAGCATCAGATGCCCCATGGTCTGAGGGCCTGGCCAGACAGGCTTGGGCTCCTTCTGTTGTTGGCTTCTGGATGGGTAGGCCCAGGGATTGTGGCTTTGGGACCCTCACATTCTTTCCAATGCTTCTTATGGAGTGGGGGAAGGGCACTGTCTTGGAGTCAGACCCAGGTTCTAATTCTGACTCCAGCATCCAGTGGCTGCCTGATCCTGGGCCAGTGCCTTATTTTTCTGAGCTACAGTTTCTCTGCAAAACAGGGTTTGAAATTGGGCCTGCTTTCCAGGGTTGTTGTAGGGATTAATAGAGAAAACACAGGCTCATCGCAGCACCTAGCAGGGAGTGAGAAGGTACTGCTGTGTGCTCACCGGCTGGGCTCCATGGGCGCTGGGGAAGCTATTCCTTGGTGCCCATGCGCAGGCTGCAGTGAGCCCAAGACACGTCCCACCTCCCTCAGATTCCCATGGGCCAGAAGAGCATGCGGTGTGGCTGCAGCAGAAGCCAAAGGGAGCTCTGAGCTCGGAGCATCAGGGCACAAATAGGTACATGCCAGGGGTCAGGGCATGGAGTCCTTGTTTTATCTCTCCTGTTGCTTCACTGGGTTATGCTAGGGAGAGCACAGTATCTGATTCCACACATTGAAGGCAAAAGTAGGCTGACCAGAGAGAAGTAGCCCAAGAAGACTAGACAGTTCAGTCCTTCAAAGGCCCTTCTGCCAGACATCTTCCTATCTGACCTCCTTCCATCTGTAGTTTCTTCCTTGTCTCTATACTATCATAAAGTCTGACCCATTTTCCCAAAGTGCAGCTCTGAATGTGTTGCTCACCTGCTCAAGAGCATTCCATGGCTCCCCACCACTCACAGAATAAATTCAAGTTGCAAACAAAGGGAAATGTGAATTTAAAGGCAAATCTCATGATTCTTGATTGAGGGGAATGAGGGCTTCCTCAGGAAGAATACCTATCAAGGCCCAGGAAAAACAAGAAGGCAGGGCCATGGGGGATAAATCCAGAGAACACACAGGCTTAGAGAGACTGAGGCAGCTGCATGTTTGAAAAGATGAAGAGAATTAGGGCTGAGAGAGAAGGGAGCCAGATCGTGACAGGCTTCAATGACCTGGACTCTCTCCTGCTGGCTAAAGAGATGGTGTCGGGGACAGCACTGTAGGGTTGGGGAATTGGGCAGGACCAGTCCCATGGGATGGTGTGAAAGGCAGTGAGGCTGGAGCAAGGGCTGGCATGCAAGGATCTCCGGGAGAGGAGGATTTTGGAGCCAGTGCTACAGGACCTGGTACAGTGCCAGGCACATAAAACAATAACAATGATCATCGCTGATGGCCATGAAGTGTGCATTATGTTAGGTGCTATTCCAGACACTGAGTGTCTGTGAACTCATCTGACCCTCCTCAGGAGCCTGGAAGGAAGGTGCTATTATTATCCCCATTCCACAGATAAGGAAGTCGAGCTTCCGGGCTTGCCAAGCTCACCCGGAGAGCATGGCCAAGTAAGGCTTCATATCCTGATCCTGATGATCTGGTTCCAAATATCACTCTTATCTACAAGCCTGGATTGTCCCAGCCACAAAAGTTGTTACTGAATGAATGAATGAATGAATGAAAGGATGGATGCATGAAGAGAAGGAGGGGAAGATAAAGGATGGAAGGGAGGGAGGCAGGGAAGATTCTCTCCAAAGCCTAGTACATGGTCTGGCACATTGTAGACACTTATTAAGTGAAAGGAGAAATGTGGAGAAACTGAGGGATTAGCTGTTTAGGTATCCCATGGTCAAAATGATCGCCCCCCGGGAATGGGATAGCTCAGAGCAGGTTCAGATGGCTCAGGGTGCATCTGCCTTCCCTACCCCTGCCAGCAGCAGCTTTAGCCTGAGGGTGTGTGAGGGGCAGTGTCTGGCCTGTCTAGTTGTTCCCGCCACTAGGAAGAGAGCTTGAGCTGTCTTCAAGAATCTGAGCTAAGAGGACATTCCTCTCGTTTCTCTCCCTGGGGAAGTATGGGCCACAAGTTAGGTGCTTCCTTCCACATGGCGCCCAAGAATCCCAAGCCCTTCCACGCACTAGAACAGCCAGACATAAAGGAATTCAGCTTCTGCCACTACCTTGCTATGCATTCTTGGAAGAGTCACCACCTCCTGTCACCGAGCCTCTGTCTCCTCAGCTGGAAAAGACCTTGGCAGTGTGGCTGGCAGGAGCAGGGGCAGCCAGAGTTGATGCTGCTCCTGACTCCTCCCTGCACCTGCCCTGTCGCACTGTCTTCCAAGGGGCGAGTTCAATCCCAGAGGGACGTGCAAGTGGTGACACCACATTGCCAACCCTACTCCTCATCCTGCAAGATGAACTGTCTCAGCAGCCTTCAGCATCGACAGTTGGCAGCCCAGCCTCCTGGGATCTCTCCTCCTCCTTCCTTCTTCCCTCCATTCCTGTCCACCACCTGCAGCAGAAGGGGCCAGTGTTGCATGGGCAGTGTGTGAAGCTGGGGGAACTCAGGGAGCAGCACAAAACCCTCTCTGGCACAAGGGAGCTGTGAGGGGCCCAGAAGAACTCCTGGCTGGCGCTCTGGGTGGGCTCGGGGGCCCTGAGTGTCAGCCAGGTCGCAGATCAGCCTCACGATAGCTGAGCAACTTTGGATGAGTCACTTCATCTCAGTGAATGTCAGTTGCCCTCTTGGCAGCACGGGGGACTCAGTCATTCATTTATTCTCTGTTCACTCAGCATGCACTCACTGAACACCCGCTATATGCCGTTGCTATTTTAAGCGCTGGCAGTACACAGTGAACAAAAGAGAAAGAAACCCTGCCCACGCGAAGCTCACATGTTAGTTGGGATGGACAGATAACAAATAAATAAGAAAGCATATCAGATGGTGCTAAATGGCATGGAAAAATAATTAAGCAGGAAAAAGACAGTGGGGAGTGTAGCGTGGATCACTACCATAGAGGAAATCGTGAGAAACCTCGACAGATGCCTTTCTGGGCTTTGCTTGGCATATGTATTTCAAGTTCACTATTATGTTAAATTTTCATATGCAACTGTAAAAAACATAAAATCAATATTAGGTGGCAAACTCAGAAACCTAAGCCCTGCAAATCCCTGGAGGTATATTTCTTATGCTAATATGCTGTTTATATAATTGCTTGCCACTGTAGAACCTTCTTATTTCACTGTAACTAACTATGCTGACCATTTAGGACATGATTTTTTTTTTTTTGCAATCTATATATAAACATATCATTTCACATAGTAGCATTTTTTTTCTTGAGAATATTCTCTTTCAAGTTTATTAAATTGATAGGGCATCTCCTGAAGAATGACATTGTACTGTCGCTGGAAAAGTTAAGTGCTCAATGAGATGCCACAATTGCCATTATAATAATGACTTTGGTGAGAGAATGACTCAGGACACAGTAAGAACAAGAGCTGCCACCTGTTGAACATGGTTGTGTGCTGGGCACGTACTGGCGCACAGCGTCCAATGTGACCCTGTTCCTTCCTCACAGTAGCATTCTGGGATTACTTACTTCTGTTCCCAATCAACAGATGAGGGAACAGAGACTCAGGGAGGTGAAACTCTACCCCTGTCCAGAGCAAGAAAATGACTAAGCTGGAAGCTGATGAGTGCCTGGGACAAGGGGTAGTCCCGGGGTGTTCTTCCAGGGTCCAGAGGGAGGCCATCTCACACAGCACAAAGAACACCCCTCTTGGGCATGGCTCTGCCACACCCTCCATGACTTTGGCTACATCCCTTCATTCCTGGGTCACTGTGACCCCCACCATACAATCACAGGGCTGGGCTTGAATTTCAAAGCCCTCTTCCAGCTCAGGTTTGCCTGTGGAACCTGGCACCTGGGGACTCGAGCCTGATCCAAATGGACTCACCAAATCCAACCTGTTCACAAATCAGCTAAGTCCCTTGCACGTCACATCTATTTCTGCCCTGCTGGGTTTATAAATACATAGGCCAGGGAGCCAGCTTCAACAGAACTGGAGAAACTGAAGTCATGGCTATAAATACAGGCCTGAGGCTGGCTGGGGTCTGGTGGGTTGTGGCAGGTCCAAGGCCATCCTGGGAAACCACACCCAGAGGTCCCGCATATGATTTATTCTCCTCCTGACCAAGGGAGGAAATGGAAGCCCAGATGGGGAGGGACTTGGCCAAGGCTAGGCCACCGGTGAAAGTCAAGGGTAGGCATGGAGCATAAGGCCGCCCTCGCCCTGCCCTATGGGCTCAAATGGGGGGTGGCCCCATTAGAACCAGAGCATGATAGTATGATTGAAGTTTCTAACTGAAACTTTTGCTGGTGCCACATTTTATCTGTTGTATATATTGGGGTTCTCAAATATTTCATGAGCTAAAAGATTCTAGGATAAAAAATGCAGAAAATTCCTAACCATTTCTCCCACCCACCTGATAGGACTGAGGCTACCACACTGACTCCACAGAAAATCTCTTCCCATCTCTGCACCTGGGGACATCAAGCTGGCAGCTTAAAATGGTGACGGTGAGTAGTTACACCATGGAAATGGGCAGATGACGAACATCAAGGCCTGTGTTTTCCCCTAGAGCATCCATTGTGGTGTTTAGCAGCACAGTATCACTTAAAACCCTGGCAGCAAATCCCGAGTGGGCTAATGTCCTGGAGGTCTGAACTTGAGCCAGTTCTTTGACCTTGCTGAGCCTCATGGGTAATGGGAACCCTAACCACACCTGCATCACACCTACTGTGAGGTCTACCTCAGCTCGTGCCTTCAAGGGTTAGCACATGGTTCCTAAACTTGCCCACACATTAAAACCACCCAAGGATCCTTCACAGGTTCCAAAGCCACAGACACACTCAGAGGAGTGAAATCACAACCTCTGGGAGGAGGATCTGGCCGCTGGCTGCCTTTGATGCTTCCCAGGTTGATTCCCATGGGCAGTCAGCTTTGGGAGCCACTGGCTCTTGCAAACACTCTTCTGCTATCCTAGGACCACAGAGAGGAGGGGACAGTGCAGACCCCACATCCCTGCTCCATTCATTCATTCACAAGTTTTCCATTACAAAATCAGCACTAAAGATGGTGGGTTTTTTGTTTGTTTGTTTGTTTGTTTTTTCCCTTGTTAAAGTCCTAGCTGGCTCAAGGCATGCAGGAACTTGGGAAGAGAGGTCTTTGCCTCCTCCCTTGCAGCTGTGGGCCTGGTCACCCACACACCCACACACCCCAGAGCAGATGGGTCACAGGCTTATAGACCCTCCAGAAGGCCTTGCTTCACGTGGAACCCGGCTGGCCAGCTAGGGATATGAGGGGCCTTTTATCAACCTCTCCTCCCCTCTTAAAGAGTCAAGCTGGGTCTTCTCAACCCACAATCCAAAGGTTCATGAAGTTGGCTAAGTCTGGAAGACATCAAGCTCCTGGCCTGGAGGATTAAAATAGGGACGTCAGTGTACAGTTTATGCCAAGGGCTTCACACCTCGACCCAACAACCAGTGACCAACCACAACCAGTGATAAAAATAATCGTACAAGGGCTGGGGAGATAGCTCAATGGTAAAGCACCTGCCTAGCATGCATGAGGCCCTGAGTTCAATCTCCATCACCATATAAAAAATAAAATAAAATAAACAACAATAAAGCAATATTTTTTTAAAAAATTTAAAAATCAATCATACAAGTGGATGACATTTATTGGATTCTTCCTGTGCACCAGGGTATTCCATAGTAAGGGCTTGAAAGGCAATATTGTCTGGAACTGTGCACATGGGATGTAAGAACTTGAACTGTGGTCAGTTGGAATAAAGATGTGCTGTATGTAAAGAATACACACCATATTCCCAAGACTTAGTACAAAAGGGACAGTTAAAAATATCTCATGAATAACTTTTTAGAGTTTATTACATGTTGAAATGATGTTATTTGGGTTTTTTTTTTAATTTTTTTTTTTAATTGTCAATAGACATTTGTTTTATTTATTTATTTATACATGGTGCTGAGGATCGAACCCAGGGCCTCATGCATGCGAGGCAAGCGCTCTACCGCTGAGCTACAATCCCAGCCCCTGGTTTTTATTTTTTTAATTTTAATTTTTATTTATTTATTTATTTTTAAACACAAGGTCTTTATTTTTTATTGCTTTGTGTGTGGTGCTGAGGATTGAATCCAGGGCCTCACGTATGCGAGGCAAGCGCTCTACCGCTGAGCTACAATCCCAGCCCCGTTTACTTATTTTTATGTGGTGCTGAGGATTGAACCCAGTGCCTTACATGTGCGAGGCAAGCGCTCTGCCACCGAGCCACAACCTCAGCCCCCAGCCCCTGGTTTTTAAATAAATACATTATTAAAAAATGATTTCACTAGCTTTTTATAAAACTTTTTAGTGTGACTGCTAGAAACTAAAGTCACATATGCAATCATATTATATTTTGGTGGATAGCACTGGTATAGAACCCAGGAGGGTATGCTCTCTGATGCCACACCCTCAGGCTTCAAATCACATTTTGCATTCTGCCATTTACCAGCTGAGAGACTTTGGGTAGGTTATATAACCCCCTGCCCCTCCGTTTCCTCATATGTAAGTTAGATAATAATAGTACCTACTTCTCACAGCTGTGGTAAAGGTTTAAGTATGCTGGGCACAGAGAAACCACTCAATAAAAACTAGGGCCAGGGGCAGTAGCACACACCTGTCATCTCAGTGGCTTGGGAGGCTGAGGCAGGAGAATGGCGAGTTCAAAGCCAGCCTCAGCAGCTTAGCAAGGCGCTAAGCAACTCAGAGAGACCGTCTGTAAATAAAATGTTTAAAAAGGGCTCGTGGCTCAATGATTAAGCACTCCTGGATTCAATCTCCAGTACAAAAAAAATGACTAGGACCTGGGACTGCATGGCACTGGTAGGTGGTTTTCTTTGATTGTCACATGTCCCAGTAGATACAGAGCTCCCCTTCACTGGTGGAGAGCAGCAGAGCCTGGGAAGGGCATCATCAGCTTTCCCTGGGCAAAGTCCAAACAAGGAACCTGAGAGGCACTGGGCAATGGTGCTTGAGGATGGTGTCCAGCAGCCGTGCTAGGCAGGAAGGCTGGCATCCGCCCCTTACCTGATATGTGCCCTTTTCCCCTCCCCAGTTCTCATTCAGTCTACTGAACGTGATAAATTTCTACAGGTGCCGCCAGGCCAGCATCCCTCAGGACAGAGGGAAGACAGCTGTGCTCCTGCCTTCAACAACTCTAGGGGGGATGGGAGGGCACGATGCAGGGACTTGAGTGCCTGTGAGCAAGGTAGGAGGTGACAAGACTGCAAGGAGCTTCTTAACCTCTGGCCTCCATTTCCCCATCTGTAAAATGGGGCTAATGACAGTGCTGGCTCCCAGGCCCTGTTGTGGGAATTAAATGAGGGGATGCAGGAGAAGCACCAGACACCACCCCAGGCCCACAGTGGGCTGGGGAAGGCGGTTACTCCATGCCTTGCTGGTGGCACCGTGTCAGTTTCCCCTGCCATCCATTCATCAGGCAAGTCGTTTTTGAGCATGTGCTGTAAGCCGGGACTGCTCTGAGCTGGGAACCTGGGGCAGGGTCCTGTCCTATACTACAGAGTGCTGGGAGGAGGGCAGGTGAGACAAGCAATAAGCTAGGAGGCTGCTAACCGTGCCAGGTAATTTCAAAAAAATGAAAAGTTCTCCAAAGGTGGCAGGGCAGGAAGAGACTGTCACTTTCTCCTCTGGTATAGCAGCCACTGGGGCCCTAGACCTACTCTACTGCTGGTATCTAGTAGGTGCTCAATAAGTCCATGGGAACAGATTGCAAATAAGAAATGCCATGGGGTGTGGGAAAGTGGGGCTGATTCTTCTTGGACACCTTCTCTGATGGAGGAGTCAGATTTTCAGTCCATCAATACCCTGGCAGGCTGGGAGTCGAGATCCAGGCTTGCAGACCTGTTTCTTCCATCTCCTGGGAGCACACTGACTTCAAGAAAGCTTTCTCAGTTGCCTCAGTTTACTCTTTCACAAAGTGAGGGGGTAGACAAGGTGCCCACCAAGGGCTCCCTGACTTTGGAAGTCTGGGGAGCTCCCCTGCCCAAGACCCTGTCCTGGGGCATGGGGAAGCAGTGGGACTGGCCTGTGAGCAGAGGCCATGCAGCAAAGAGACTGGAGCTGGCCGGGCATGTCCAGGTCTCCCCAGGGGTCGGCGTCTTCAGCACCAAGCATGGAAAGAGTCAGGAATCAGGAGACACTGACTCAAGGTGGTAAAATGTTGGGACAGGTCAGGAGCTAAAGCCTGATCATTGATCCCCTTTTGCTCAGGTACCCAACCCCAGCTTGTTCATCTGTGGATGAGGTGGAGCAGACTCAAGCATTCCATCTGTAGAATCCTTTTTTTTTTTTTTTTTTTTTTTGGTACCGGGGATTGAACCCAGGGGTGCTTACCCACTGAGCTACATCCCCAGCCCCATTTTGTATTTTATTTAGAAACAAGGTCTCACCAAGTTGCTTAGGGCCTCACTAAGTTGCTGAGGTTGGCTTTGAACTTGAGATCCTTCTGTTTCAGCCTCCTGAGTCACAGGCGTGGGATTACACTGTGCCCCTCTAGGATCCCTTTTCTATAAAGGTGACATCTCCCTCCTGGCAGCTCCCCATCCCCATCTCCTCCTGCAATCTCATCATCAGAGGATGTCCAGAACAACTCATCCCTCTTTTCTTTTTCCTCCCTCCCTCCAGCTAAACCTCAGTAGCTTCTCCTATTCCATACCAGAATTTTCAGAGCCCTTCGCATCCTGTTCATGCTCCTTACGATCAGCTCCTTCTGTCAGTTTCTCAGAAATGAAGTGCAAGGCACTAAGCAACCAGTGAGACCCTGTCTCTACAAAAAACACAAAATAGGGCTGAGGATGAGGCTCAGTGGTCGAGTGCCCCTGAGTTCAATCTGTGGTACAAAAAGAAAAAAGAAGTGGACTGAACAAAACATTCCAGGAAAACAAAACCTGCACAGAATATGGCAAAACCATCACCTCCCTCCTTCTGAGACTTCTACTTTTATTAATACAGCTAACATCACACTAGTGGTTTTTTCTTCTTCTTCTTTCAACAGTTACATCCCTGCTGGATATTATTATGGTCCACAAAGACCTCACTGTACAACTGGTATTCTTATGCCATAGCTTTCATTCCATACCTGTGCAGTTGGAATTTTTAGCCCAATGGAGGACTTGATAAATATTTTAGTTAGTTTGACTCCCTGCGGGCAAGGACTGTCAGTGAGGGGTGGAGTCAAGACTCAAGCTTATCAAAAGAATTCCCTTCCCACTACACACCAGGCTGAAATAAAATAATGGGAGGGAAATATATTCTGTCAATAGTTACCCAGCTTATTATTAAGGAAGCTCAGGACACACTTGTTGGGCAATATCTGCCTGAGTGAACAAGACACTGGATGGGTAAGGTCCAAGGGCCAGGTACAACCCCTGGGCTGGGGCAGGTGAAGGGGAGGAGGCTTGTGGCAGAGGCTGCAGGAGGAGACCTGAGAGATCCCCACCCCACCTTCCCCGGCCACTCTTCCTCACTGAAGCCTCAGCTCGGCACACACCAAGACATCCTGTCCTGCTCTATCCATGCTCTGTGACCAAGGACAAGTCACTCCCCATCCTGGGCCTGAGAAAGGTCAGATTCTGTTGCTGCTTCACAGGGCAGGGCCATGGCAGAGATGAAGAGCTGATCCCAGAGCAAGAGACTGGTGCCCCAGAGAGGGGGGCAGTGGGCAGTGTGAAAGTCGGCCTGCATGTGGGTCTGTATGTGCACGTGAGCATTGCCTGTCTATGTGATAGGTGTTTCTGTGTGTCTGTGTGTCTGCAGTGCATGTCTCTGTGCAGCTGTGCCTGCCTCTGCGCGTCTGCGTGTGCTTATACAGCTCTCACGTGCCTCTATGTCTATGTGTCTGTGTGTGCACCTGTGTAACTGTTGTTCTGCATGTCTATGATCGTGTATGCATGTTGTGTGTGTGTGTATCTCTGTGTATCCATGTGTGGATCTGTGTATATCCGTGTTTGTCTGTATGTCTGTGTGTCTCTGTGTATCTGTGATGTTTGTGCATCTGTATGCCTGAGTGTAGCTGTATGTTCGTGTTTGTGTGTCTCTGTGTGATGTGTCCCTCTGTCAGTGTGTACATCTGCATGTGTGTGACTGCGTGTGCACCCATGCATTTTGGGAGTTGCGGTGGCTGGGCCCGGCCCAACACCCGGCAGCAAGTGTGGAGCTCCAGCCTTCCTCTGTTTGCTTTCCTCCTCTCCTTTCTGGTTCCCCTTTAACCCAGTGCAGCTTCCTGGGGAGCTGAAAGGGAGGAGCTGCCAGGGAAGTACCAGGGCCCCTTCAGCCCTCTCAATTCCACGTCTCCAGTCCCCACCCACGCAGGTTCCCTCCCTCGCTAGCCTCAGTTTCCCTGGCTTCCTCATTCTCTTCATACCCTTCAGGTCTGACCCTGTCCCCTTTTCCTGCTCTCAGTGATAATGAAGAGCGCCCTTCTCACTACTCACCACCCCAGGAGGCTCAAGGCCGAACAATCCAGGAGGTATTGTTGATGGCAAGATTTGAGACCCCAAAAGGCCCCACTGGGGGTTCCTGAAGTCTCTGGCTGCCTGGCCTTGCTGCTGACGAGGGCTGTATCCCTACAGGGGACAATTTGAGAGGCAAAGTCCTCGGGTCTCTGTTTAGCTAGTGTTTGCTGAGCACTGAATTGTGTGCCAGGAGCTTTCGGTTGGCTCATTTCGCCTCCTTAGCCGCCTGTGAGGTGGGTGCTGCGCCTGCCCTAGTTGTCCACATGAGGAAAATGAGACTCAGGAGTTTAGTAACCTGCTGGAAGTCACCAAGCCAGCAGGGCAGGGCTGGGACTGGACGAGGTGCTCTTCCCTCATCGTGCACAGGGCTAGCGTCTCCTACCTCTGTCGGTGATGCTCATCTCCCTCCTGAAGCTGGCAGAGCTAGGGGTGGATCTGATACCTCAGCGCTTCTATTTGCCCTGTGCCAGCCACAGCATGTGCCAGGGCTTCTGTACTGTCCCCTTGTGAGTCTTCATGGCGACCCATTCACAGGTCAGGAAGTAGAGCTCAGGAACATGCAGAGGCCTGGCAAGCCCCACAGCTGTGCCTGAGTGCCGAGCGGGTTCACGTGACACCATCCCGCTTTTTCTTTCTTCCTAACCCAACAGCAAACTTCTGTTTTCCTTTGCCTGAGGTTGAAACTGTCACCAGTAGAAGCAGTGCGACTTTATAGGGACACTGCTTTGTCAACCATTCCACACTGCCTCTACCCAACCCAGGAAAAAGAAATCAACACATGATCCAAGCAAGTGGGGATCCAGGCGTCACTGTGAGTGGGTAAGCTCGTGGGACTCAAATCTCTACTCCATCCAAACCCCGCTATGCAGCCTGCCGAGGACAACTTGTTTTTTTTTTTTTTTTGGTACCAGAGATTGAACTCAGGGGCACGTGGCCACTGAGCCACATCCCCAGCCCTGTTTTGTGTTCTATGTAGAGACAGGGTCTCACTGAGTTACTTAGCACCTCGCTGTTGCTGAGGCTGGCTTTGAACTCGCAATTCTCCTGTCTCAGCCTCCCTAAGTGCTGGGATTATAGGCTTGCGCCACCGCACCCAGCTTGAGGCTGACTTGTTTATTTCATGGTAGTGTGAACGGTTTCATCTTCTACATGGGACGTTTCTTTGGGAAGGAACCGCCCTTTCAGCTCATATTCTCCCACTCCCTGGTCAGGCAGACTCTATAATGACTTCTGAGCTGCCCAGGGCATCATCAAGCACATCTCTGTTTGCCCTTGGCCTTGGGTGTAGCTGTTGGTGGTTCAGCGGAACTCACAAGGCCACCGAAGGCCAGCTAGATGTGTTAAGTTCCACAGGCAGGGACTGTGCCCCTGACCCTGGCCAGCTGCTTCCTGGAGGTGTAAAGTAGCTGGCATGGGCCCCAGAAGAACCTGGGCCTAAGGAGTGTGGGTAACTTCCATACTTCAGGGAGCCCAGCCCCCAAACTCACAGAGTTCTTTCAAATAGAGAAGGTACCCATCTAGAGGAACAAGAATCCCCAGGGCAGAGCCAGAGAATTACTTTAGTCTCATCAAGGAAATGACTCCTGAGGTCAGAGAAAACAAGGGCCTTGGGCTAGTGGGGTTGTGGCTTAGTGGTAGAGCACTTGCCTAGCATGTGTGAGGCACTGGGTTCGATTCTCAGCACCACATATAAATAAATAAAATCCATTGACCACTAAAAAAAAAATTTATATATATATATATATAAAGAAAACAAGGGCCTTAGAGGGTAAGGAGCTTGTCCAGGATCACACAGCTTGTCAGCAGCAAAGTTTAGATGAACTGGGCTCCTTACTCTGTCTGCACTTGCTACCTCCTCCAAAAGGGGCCATGAATTCACCCCCACTGAAGAGTGCTATTTACATCTTTGAACTTTCACATCTCTGCCTGTTGCAGGATGAGACAAGAAAGAACAGTTCCAGAAGTTGCCCTTTTAGCTACAGAGCAGAACAGGGCTCCTCTAAGGCACTGGTAATGAAACAAATCACCAATGAAGATCCATACACAAGCAACCATCAAGAAATAAAAACAGGGGCCGGGACTGGGGCTCAGTGGTAGAGCACTTGCCTCGCATGTGTGAGGCACTGGGTTCGATCCTCAGCACCACATAAAATAAATGAATAAAGGTATTGTGTTCATCTACAACTAAAAAAAAAAAAGAAAAAAAAAGAAATAATAACAGCCACCATGAACTCAGCAGGAGGGAGGGGGCTGTGTCCTCAAGGGTGGCAGCTCAGCTTGGAGAAGTGACTGGGGTGCTCTGCCAAGGGGGGGAACCATAGCCCCCACACCCTCCAGTGTACCCCATCTGGGCCAGTCCTGGAGGAGCAGACAAATTGCAGCCAAGTGGCCAGGGAGCCCAGGCTGAATGGCAGGAAAGGCGGAAGCCAGGGTGGCCTCACAACTACCACCCACCCCTACAATACAAAGCGCTTGAAAATTTTACTCAGAGAACATTCTCTTTCCCAACCTCCCTGCCTTTGACCTTGGGCATCTGACCCTTGTCTAGGATAGACCCATCTTTCCCCCAGCTCTGCTTATGCCACCCTCTGCCCCTTCCCACAAAACATATGCCACACACACACCAGGTGGTAAATGGGCTTTCTACTCTGTAATCACAGAATTACCGGGCTGCTAACTGGTGGGAGCCAAGAGACAGTCTACACAGCAGATCGTATCTCTTGGCCCTAGACAGGCAGAACCAACACTTTTTTTGGAGGGCAGGGAGTGCTGGGGATTGAACACAGGAGTACTGTACCACTGAGCTATATCTCCAGTCCTTTTAATTATTTTGGACATAATCTGGCTAAGTTACCCAGGCTGGTCTTGAACTTGCCATCCTCCTGACTCAGCCTCCCCAGTTACTGGGATTACAAGTGGGCACCACCACACCCGCAGCAACGCTCTTAAGAACATTCAAAATGGTAAAAACATGAAGAAAGCCCAAGGCCAAAATGGACGGGACCCAAAGGACCACCTACTGGTCTCTAGTCTTCTTCATTTGAGTAATTCAAATCTACTCACTGGTTTGATGTCACGCTATTTATGCATTTTCCCCTAATGTAGGTAAAAGTAACACACATTCCTTGTTAAAATGAAACCTCGCAATCCACAGGGAGCCAAGGACAAGCTGCCAGAGGTGTACACACCAGGCTTCGGAAACAGCACCCTGGCCCAACCCTGCCAGCACAAGAGGGGCAAGGGGGCCGGGTGGAAGGGACCTGTCCCACATCCACAGCAAGACCCTGGCAGGGCCACCACAGAACCAGCCAGCAGGGTCCATTCTTTAGGGAGAGATGGCTCCAGACTCAGGTCACCTGGGCCCTCAGGAATGGTCCCATTTGCCCAAGAACCTTAGCACAGCCCCTCAGACGTTCGCCTACTCCCAGGGATCCCCCGGGATGGGTCACACACACCCCCACACCGCCATGGTCTCCCTGACAGCCATGGGCCAGTTGTCCCTTGCTCAGGCTTGGTTTCCTCACCTTCCAGGGCTACAGTGATGATGCCAAAGTCCTGGAGGGGAAGGGACTACTCTGAAAACCAGGAAAACTGATGTGGAAGATGGGATTGTTCTCACGCCCTTGCTCTGCTTCTCGGCTTTTCCCTCTGGGAAATGGGTAGAGCCCATGCAGGTGCGAGGAGATTGGGCTGAGCTGGAGGGAAAGGAATGAAGGGGATCGTGGGTGTGAGGCAGCCCCGCACAGGGGTCCCATCCACTCAGCTGGGCCATCGCCTCCCTAGAGGCAGCCAGCAGGCTCCCAAGTTCTGGGTGACAGGTAGGAGTCTGCCCAGCACTCATGCCACAGGAGGCCAAGAGGGAGGCCACACTGGCCCAGTGAGTCGGGACACTCCCCGACCTGCAGATGGGCTCACTACGTGCACACACGCGTACACACACACGCGCACACACACACACACACACCTCAGATGTTCATGCACACTCCTGGACACATTCTCACTTCTACAAAGGCAACGACCCCAAGCCGCCTGTATAGCCCCTCACCCACTCCGGGGCACACATGGGGCCATCCTGCCTCTCTCTCCCCCGAGTCCCAAGCCCCAGGCTTGGCGGCGTCCTCGTCCTGCTGCCTGGGAGACACATGTGGTTTCAGTTAGCGGCAGAGCGGGCATTTCCGTCCCAGACAGCGGAGCCCTGCCAGGGCCCCAGCCCCATTGGAGCCCTCAAAAAGGGCCACCTTAGCCCTCACTCCCCACTGGCCATCTCAGGGACCCCTCAGCCACTGTCTCCTGGAAGACCCTGCTGTCCCTTCCTGCAGTCACTCCTCACCTGGATCCGGACTCTGCACCCACTCGACAGGGACAGGCTGTGCCCAGCCTGCGGCCACGGCTGCCCGACTGCCCGCCTGCCCGCCGGCCTCCTTGCTCCCGCTCTGTCTCCAGCAGGCTGAAGGGATGGGAGGAGGGCAGGGTGTCAGGGGGCGGGCGGGAGGGAGGGGAGGGGGCGTGTGGAAATGAAACTTTAATAACAGAGCCCCTTTTGTTTCCGAGCATATGGGATATTTCATACATACTGAAGACATTAGCCGTCTATATTTTTAAGGGCTCGGGGTAAAGGATGAATAAATACAGCCCATATTCTGCTCAGCAAACACACATGCAGGGCCCTGACTTCTGGAGCATTTCAAACCCAAAGAAAAAGCCTCTAGTGACACAGGACACTTAAAAACAAATACGCTTCCAAACCCTCAGGCTGGGCTTGCCCTCTCTTGGAGCCACCTGGAAGCCTTGGGGCTCCTTTTCCCCCACAGCACTCCCCCACCATGCCCCCACACCTTCTTCTCTACAGTGGGAAAGAAATCCCTGATTCAGCCCCCATCTCAATTTCCTTTTCCAGGACCCCAGACCCCCATCGGATCCCAGAGTGTCAAAGGTCCAAAAAAGCCTGGAAATATCTGTGCTCCTCATTGCAGAGAGAGAGGCCAAGGCGCAGAAAGGGGCAGGGACTTGCCTGAGGTCACACAGCAAACAAATCAGGATCTTGGGCCAAGGGGCAGTGCTTCTTCTTTCAACAGGAGGGATCCCTCACTTCCTCACCTCAGGGGTAAAGGTGGGGAGACCCCAGGGCGTTGGAAGGAAGACCAGCGTGTGGGCTGGGAGCGTGCCCGCTTGCCTTTCCCACTGGTGTACTGCTCTGGGCACCCCCCAACTCCGGGCACCCATCCAAAGACGACGTCAGCAGGGCTGGGAACTGGGCCGGCCCCAGGAAATCCCCTTCAGGCCGGCAGATCCCAACAGGCCTGGAGGACTCAGGTGCAAGAGCCTCTTTCCCTGACAGCTTCACTCTCAGTCCTCTGGTGCCCTCCATCTGTCCTCCAGGAAGAAGAACCGAGGCCCAGGGAAGAACAGACCTCTCAAAGTCACACAGCAAGACGACAGCAGGCAGAAAATTGAACCCAGATATTCAGGCCTATGCCTGGGGCATGGCTTTCTTGCTGAGCAGATCTTTAACTCCCTCCAGCTGGAGCCCCTTTCTCTTGGTCTGCACGAAGTCCCCCCACCACCATGTTTAGCCATCCTCCAGAGGTGGCCTTAGCTCTCTCCTCCGGTTCGCATTTAGTCTTGTTTTACTAACTGTCTAGCATCCAATTAGCTAAGTGGGTAGCACAGTACTTAGCAAGTGTTCACAAAAAACACAAACCCTAGATGAAGCCGATATTGACTGAGTTTCTGCAGTGACTAAGTCTGTGCCCAGCACTGACATTCAAGTTACCTTGAGACTAGCCCACAGCTCCCCATGCTCACAGTGCGGAAGTCAGCCTCCATCTTCAAGGGTGGCTGCTAAGGGACCCTCCACTCACACTTTGCAATGGGTACCGCAGTTACTCCCATCAGGGGAAACTGAGGCTCAGAGAGGTTCAGAGGTCCTCAGGCCACAGTGGTGGTGAGCCATGGGGCTGGGCTTCCAGCCAGGTCCTGATTCTGGAGCCGGTGCACATGACCTTCTTGTGGCCCTGGGCCTAAGACTGCACAGCACCTCTCTGAGGCTCGCTACATTTAATAACACTCCTGGCCCTGCCAGACAGAGCACTCCCAAGCCCTCTATGAAAAGGGCCACTGGTATATGAGCTGGACACCTGGCTTTTCAGCCTCTTCTGCTGCTGTGAGTGGTCTGTGAGTGGTCCCTTCTCTGAGGACACGGTTTTTCTAATGGATGAAGTAGAAAGAACCTATTTCACTAGCAATGATCACACAACACAAAGATGTGTGAAGGGCTTGGCCCTGTACGTGGTGATTTCCCTGTCTGGGATCTCTTGTTATGGATGGATCCTAGCATTAATTCTGTCTGGGTTCCAACAGGCCCTGACTGGCCTCCTTGTCCATGGGTGGCCTTCCATGTAACCTGCACCAGCCCCCAAACCCAGATTCCTGAAGAAGCCTTTCCATCTTGACACCCCAACAGTGAACCGACAGTAGCTCTCATTGCCCCAGGACAACTAGTGGGCTAGGGGAGCCTTCAAGACCCCTGTGAACATCCCCCCCCAGACACTCTATTCACATTGTCCTGGCCCCTCAGGCGTCCAGGACCCCCTGCACTGTCACCTGCCCATCCCTTCCACCTCTGTCACTAGCTCACTGTTGAGGTTAGTTCATGCATTTTGCTGCATGGATGTGAGATCTGTTGATGAGGCCCAGAGGCCTTTCTAGAAGCAGGCTTCTCTAAGTTCTAGGCTGGGTTCTGCATCAGGAAGTTTTCCAGGGTGAGAGACGATAGTCTTGATGTTAGATTTTTCATAAAATAATAACACTGCCATTGGTGGAGCGCTGATTCTGCTGGCATGGTGCTAAGTCCTCTCATTCCTGACCACCGTTGGAAGCAGGGAGGGAGGCCTCGATGCCTGCCTGAAGCCCCCCAGCCTGCCCGCTGCAGAGCTGGTATGCAAGCATTACCCCCGCCTCCAGCCTGTGCTCTTTACTGCTGCAAGGCTGGCTCTGGGTCAGCATTTTCTAGCCCCAGCGATAGCATGGGTCCCTGGGGGCGTGAGACTCAACCTTAGACCCCGTTTCTCCCTGCAGCAGAGCCGAGCAGTTTTGTTCTGAATCGTTATGAGTGAACATGCTCTGAGCTAAACACAGGGATGGTGCTGGGTAGACTCCTGGTTGGAAGCTGGGAGCGTGTTCCCTTACCTGCGTGCATGTGTGCGGCCTCCGCGTTCTAGTGAGCCCCGCCTGGTCCACGAGGAATGCATGCCCTCCCCCTGGAGGGCAGTGGGCATTCACAAGCATGACCCCATGACTGACGAGCCAAGCCAGGTCACCCCTGCTAAAGCAGTCTGGTGGCTCCTCATCCCCAGAAGCCACCGTACTGATGCCGGGTGTAGTGGAGACCCAATCAGCAGCACACTGCACTGGCAACACCCGAGCTCCCGGATCCTGTGTAAGCTGATGGTGGGGAGGGGGAAATAGCTACAGTGTCCAGGAAAGCAGTCCTTGAACTAAGGGCTCAGAGTAAGAGGAGATTTGATCACAGGAAGCCCATTGTCCCCCACTACTCAACTTAGCAGAAGCCATAGGCAGACAGCAGGGATCATCGTGGTTTCACAAAGCAAGGGTAGTTAGACACAGTACTAGGTCCCAAGCCCTCACTGTCTCAGCATGGCAGCAGCAGCCTGACCACCAAGGCTCCTGTCTAGGGTTGAGGATGTGAATAGGGACATGTGGCCCACCACCCCTTGCAGACTCCATTAGCTGGGCATTTGGTGGGGCCAGTGGATAAAAAATCCATATACCTAGCCAGGCGTGGTAATCCCTGTAATCCCAGCGGCTTGGGAGGCTGAGGCTGGAGGATTCTGAGTTCAAAGCCAGCCTCAGCATCTGGGGATGTGGCTCAGTGTTTAAGTGTCTGTGGGTTCAATTCCTGGCACAAAAACAAAACAAAAACAAAAATCTATATACCATCTTTCCTCACCCTCCAGCCTCAATGCCCTGGCTTAGTCTTTGACCTGGGGCTTGAGCTGGTGCAGAAGGGGAAAACCTCTTAGGTCCCCTTCCCTTGCTCAGCAGGACACTGCTCACTAAACCCCGTCTTCCCAGGGAGAAGGCACCCTGGCTGCAAGAGAGATGGATCACAGGCCCGGGAACCCTCATCTCTGGCAAAACAGCCTTCACCAGGGCCCCCTCCGACACATGAGCCGTCCTGATCGAATCACCAGTAATTGAGTTCCTTTGGGGGGTAAATTCCATCCAGATGTGGAGGGTGGGGTAGACTTCCTGAGCAAGGCAGGGGTGGGACACTGATACATGGGGGCCATGAAACCAACTGCCAAGTACCAGGAAGACTGGAGAAGAGCATCATCCTCTGGAAAGCCAGGAGGGAACTTCTAGGCCAGGATCTCTCACCATCCCCCTTGATGGGCAGAGGGAGAAACTGAGGCCCTGAGAGCAGAAGGGACAAGGAAGCCTACAGTGACTGGAGGCCAGATCTCTTCTCTCTGGGGGTTTTAGTTGGAAGTTGGCCTTCTTCCCCAGAAATCCTCATGGAGGCTTGGATTAGGAGGTCAGGAGTAGGGGGTCAGGAAGTAGAGAATCTGCCGCTGGGGGAGGCCCTGATCACCTCCAGCTTAAACCCCCAACCTAGAGTGTGCTGCATTCTGCCTGCAGAGATTATGGGGGTGGAGTGGGGGAGGAAG
>PVHX01004425.1:106292-126138 GCA_004024805.1 Geosciurus inauris
GGGGGGGGGGGAGATTAAGAAGGGAATTTTTGCCTCCTGCCTCATGTTTTGGCTGCCTTAGTGTGAACACGTCTAGGCGTCTTATCATGAAGGCCAGCGCAGTCTGCACCAGAAAGAAAACAGTGTCTGCAGGGGGAAAATTACATCTTGATAAAATATCCCTTTGGAATGGCACTGGGGTCTCTTATCAGCAGGCAGCTGGGCCCCACATACCTCTGTCTGCCTGTCCCCAGGCCTCCAACCCCCTCTTTCCCCTCCCTCTCCCCTGTTCCCCCACCCTGCTACCTCCCCCTACTGCAGCTAGTACCAAAATTGTCAGGGAATCCAGAAGACCCACATTTTAGTCCTGTCTCTGTCACTGATGCTGTGTGACATGGCTCAAATTCCTTGTCCTCTCTGGGCCTCAGTTTCCCTTCAAAAAAGGGCAGGGAGGGAGGGATGGACCAGATGGTTTCTAAAGATCCTTCCAGCATTAACACTTTGTGAGGCTAACATTTTTGTACTCTGTGATTCCGTGTGGTATGAAGTTTTCCAACCTCCACCCAAAACGCCATCACATGCTAAATGTCTCTAATCTAAAATGTGCAAATCTCCTTTACTTCCATGAGACACTTAAAGCATTTGCTTAAGCCCCAAGTAAAGCCACCCAACTGAGAACTTGTGCAGCTCAGAAGAGCGTCCATCTCCAGCTCTCCCTTGAGAAGTCCTGCAAGATAGGGCTTTCAACATTTTTAGAACCAAATATTTTTTTGCCCTCAAAATACATCCTACATGAAATCCACATAGAAAACAGGTACATAAAGCAATTGTGCCTGTTCTGATTTTCCCCTCCACGTGCACCCTCCAGGCCCCTGACCCTCCTCCACAGCACCCAGGACCCCACTGAAGCTTCTCGAATTCTTCTGGGTAAGCGGCAGGAGTTCCAGCTCAACCACAGTTTCACTGTGTGAACTCGAAAGCTCCTTCTCCTTTCTCTGAGCTTCACCTTTATCATCTAAAAAAAGCTGGAGGGCTGTCAACCCTGTGCCCGCTTCCGCAGGTTGTTGAGAGACCAATAGGAAAGTAAATAGGAAGTGCCAGTAGGAAGACTGTGGTTGGTAATGATTAATTACATATTTCAGAATAGCTAGTAGAGCGGATTTTGAATGTTCCCAACACAAAGAAATGATAAATGTTTGAAGTGGTAGATATGCCAATTACCTTGATCTGATCACTACACATTGTATACATGTACTAAAATATCACACTGTAGCTCGTAAATATGTATGATTATTGTGTCAATTAAAAGGGAAAAAATAGAAAAGTGCTCTGTAAACCTAACAGCTTATGAAGATGTTGATGGAGGACTTGGAGTTTGCAAATGTGAGACCTGGGAGGTCCTTTGACTAGTGACTCTTTACTCAAATTCTTCCTCATGTGGTTGGGGAAAATGAGGCAGTGGGGGGACTTAACAGAGGTCACACAGTGAGACAGTAGCAGAACCAGGGGAAAGGAGAGAGTGGGGAAGTAGTGAGACTCACTTCTTTGGTCAGCCATCAGGAAAGCCTATCCATAGGTAGAGGAAACATGAGCTGATTTTTAGAGATTCTTCCCAACTTAAGGATTCAATATGGCCCCTCCAACATGTGCAGGGCCTGAACTCCCCTTGTCCAACTGGCCCTGCAGAGTGGAGAGAGAGCCCCTTTGGGTGGCAGCCAAGCCCAAACTCTGACCCATGGTTTTGTTCCCTGAAGACTTTCCCCAAGAGAAAAGCCACATCCTTACCCTGCCCACCCCACTGCCCACCTGTCCAGCCCCCTTGCTGTCTGGCATGGCACCCTCCAGCCAGAACTCTCAGCCTGGCCCTCTGGTGGTCCAGGTGGCAGGACAGAGCTAACATGTGATGGCCTGCAGGCTGGAAAAGACAGGGCCATGTGCAGGGCAGTTCTGCCACCCAGCAGGGACATCCCCTGGCCCTATCTGACATCACAGAGGACCCCCTTTGTCCTGCTTTTTTATTCCTGAGCCAGATGCTGCCAAAGCTGGCAGCCCCCTCAAGACCACCTTCAGCACCTGTGCTGCTCCCAGATCGCCATTCACTGGCCACTTGCCACTTGCCACCTGTTTCCCACCCAAACCCAAACACAGCCTCCAAATCCTGCAGCAATAGAACTCCAGTTGGCACTAACCAATCAGAACAGACACAAATATTTTTACTATAGAAATAAGCCAAGCACCGTGAGTAGATAAAATAGAGCCAAGGCCCAGAAAGGGGAAGAGATTGCCTAATGTTATACAGTAAATTAGGAACCAACCAAGAAATAGAAGCTAGCCAGGCGCAGTGGCACACGCCTGCAATCCTAGTGGCTTGGGAGGCTGAGTAGGAGAATCATGAGTTCGAAGCCAGTCTCAACAACTTAGTGAGGCCCTAAGCAACTCAGCGAGGCCCTATCTCTAAATAAAATATGAAAAAGGGCTGGGGATGTGGCTCAGTGGTTAAGCGCCCCTGGATTCAATCCCTGGTACAAAAAAAAAAAAAAAAAACAGAACCCTGGTCTCCAGGACACCTCCTATAGCTCCTGCAGACTGAGCATCACAAGAAAGCAACTTTCCTCTTTGTCCTGGCCCTGTGTGATCTCGGCTCCCAGCCTCCCCCTGGCCAGCTCTTCCTTGCTCCAGCATGAAGACAGAGCACAATGTAGGGCCATTCTGGGGCCCCGAAACCAAGCCATAAGAAGTAAAGTTCAAAGAATTGGGTCTATTCAGACTTCAGTGGGCCAGCAGCACAGCTAACAAATCTCAGAGAGACTGTCCTGGGCAGAGGGGAGCTCCTTGCTCAAAAGGCAGAAGTCAGTCTTCACAGGCTCGAGAGAGGGCGGATTTCTGCAGTCCAAGGAAGAGCTTTCTAACTGCCAAAGCTGCCCTGTGGCAGGAAGAGAAGCCTTGGTAGGTGGTGAGCTTGCCCCACTGGACACAAATTTCAGGTTCCCAGAAGGGACATGCAGAGGTAGGAGGAGGTGCAATGGGAGATGGCCTCAAAAGCCCTTTTCTGTCCCCAGAGGGTGTGATTAGGACAAACACACAGTTACTCATGCTCATGAACCAGTCACTCAGACACAAGCCCCTCTGTCCTCTGAGGGCAGGGTCAAGCCTTTATCCCTGGGGAGTGTCCTCTGTCCCTCAGGCCATGGGGCCAGGGTGGGAAAGGGTGCTCAGAACTCCTCATTTGTGGCCTTGCACAGCTGACCCCTCGGGTTCAGCTCCAGGACCCCCTTCTGCTCCATGAAACCTTGCAGAAATTTCCCTGTTGGAATGTTCTGTCCTACCTCCAAATTCCCACAGAAGTATATTTCATTGGGCTTATTCCACCTTGAATCAGAACAAGCTTTCTCAAGATTATTTTTGGTGGCATAGGGACACCACATGGAAACATCTGCTCTCTTAACAGTAAGAAAATTATTCCTTTGAAAACTTTCTTTCATTGCTCAAGGGTAGGATTGCAAGATTTAACAAAGAAAATACAGGATGCCCCATAAAATTTGAATTTTGGATAAACAGGGTAAATATTTTTTAGTATAAGTATAGCCCATTTGATATTTAGGATATGCTTATACTAAGAGGTTATTCCTTGTTTATCTGATTTGCATTTAACTGGACATCTTGTGTTTTATCTGACAAGTGGAATGGAGTAGAAATTCTTAGTCCGGCGCTAGCCTGTCCTGAACACAGCTCCCACATTTATTTTTTTTTTTAAATATTTTTTTAGTTGTAGGTGGACAGAATATCTTTATTTTATTTTTATGTGGTGCTGAGGATCGAACCCAGTGCCTCACACGTGCTAGGCGAGCACGCTACCACTGCGCCATAAGCCCCCACATTTATTAATCTTCCTTTTTATAAGAAAGAGCAGGAATCTCTGTTTCTTTTTTTATTGTATTCTACTTATATGGTGACTATGTAAAGGAAGTGAGACAAGTCTTCCATTTACAGTAGCAATATAAAGTTCTTTTGAGATTAATGGATTCAAGTTTTTCAATGTGACTCAATTTAAAGAAAAATGTCATGTAACAGACTAAACATGGATATGACAGAAAAATTGGAAGGTGGAGCCCTAGAGACCAAGGCTTGGAATGTCTGAGAAGGTGGTTCTCCTCTTCTCCGTGGGCTCCGTCTCCTTCCTCCTCTGCCCTGGTCCCTTGTCCCTAGTGCACAGCTCCAGGGCTGCAATTCTTCAGGCCCTGGGGAGCAGATTTGCCAGAAGTACTGGGGGCTCTGGAGCAGCCGCAGCCTGCACTACAATTTCAGAGAAGAGAATTCAGCCCACTCCCCATTGCTGAGTTCCCTGGAGCCCCTTTTTACAAAACAGCCTCCCCAGTCCAGGCTCGACTTCAGAGAGGCTGTTTCTGAGGAGGCAGCCTCCAGGGATTTTTCAATGTGTTTCCAAGTCAAATCCAAACCTTTTCAGCTTTGCCAGGAAACCACCCCCACCCGTCCTTTCCACTCTGGCTGCCTGCAGGAGTCAGGGCTGCAGGGCTGTGTCCTCCAGACTCCTGCCCCCACCTGCCAGGCCTTCCGGACCAGACGGAGACATGTCCCCACCCTGGGCCTGGCACCTTTCCCTCATCTTACTGCAACCCTGGGGCTCAAAAGGCAGCCTTTTTATTAGAGGTACGAGGTTGGGGCTGGGGGCAGAGAAGGAACTAATTCTCCAGATTGCAGTGAAGGCCCCAGCTTCCCCTGTACCACAACCGGGAAATATATTGGCAATTTGGTTCTGCACTGACCCCCTCTTAGAAACCCTTCTCCACTCTTTTATGTCACCATCAGCAACAAGAAGAGCTATTCTTTTTGAGACTCTCCATATGTCTAGCACTCGCTAAGTCCTTCCTACAGATCTTCTCATTTCACCCTTGTAGGGACCCTCCAAGGTGGGAATTGCTATCCTCGTGTTTTAGAGAGGAGCAAGTTGAGGCTCACCTGTTATGTAACTTGCCCAAGGTCACAGAGCTCAGGATCTGAACTAGTGACTGCTGACACCCACACATAACCGCCCTCAGCTGCACAGTATCTGTACCAAACGAGTTCTAGGAAGCAACAGGGGAAACAGATGGAAAGTGACAGGCTGCCCGGCTCCATTTGATGCTGGCAGCTGTGGTGCTCTCCCAATTCACCCTGCAGCCTGCACAGCCCCTTCCCTCTCTAGGCCTCTGCATCTGCCCCTGGGCTCCATTGCAGGGCCTTGCCATTTGGCCAGGCTGTGATGGTCCCTCTGCCCCCTCTGGGAGCCTGCAGTTCCAGCTGGAGTCAATCCAGGGGAACACATCAGGGAAAGGCCTGGGGACTATCTCAGGCTTCACTCCCTTCTTGATCCTCAGCAAAGATGTGTCTCCCCAAGGCGGAGGCAGGCTCCGACCCAGACATCAAAGGGCCTGCGCGGCTGGTGCTTTGATGGGAGCCTTGTAGAGTAATAGGAAACATGAGGATGACGCTGTGCCCCAGTCAAGCGCAAGGCCCCAAGAAATGAAAAGAAGAAACTTGGCAGCCTCCTCACGGGCTTTGGCTGAACCCAGCCCCGCGCAGCTGCCGGCAGCCTGTCCTCTCCCCACCAGGCCATTGGCTGCTGCCCCTGGGGGAGCCAGGTCCTTGTGTGGCCAAGAGAACGGAGTCTCTCTCCACAGCAAAGAAAGGTCTCCACTGGGCCCCTCTCCCAGGCTCCAGAAAGCACTACAGAGACCACCAGAACTCGAGGTTAGGAAAGAGCTCCTGGGGCCTCAGGATGGATTCATTAGAAGATCCTTCAGCATGTCTCAGACCTTGAGACTGTGTGGCTCATAATCCAGTCATTGGCTCTTTCCATCCCCCGCCAAACGCATCAGCAGCAATGAACTAGACCATGGAGGTGACAATTTGGTAATATCTGCTGAATAAAATACACATACCCAGCAACATTAGTTCCAAGAGGTTACCCAGCACATGAACCAGACCGTGTGCTCCAAGGGATGCACCAGGACATATATTCACTGCAGGGTTATTTGCAAAAGCAAAAGGCTAGAAACAATGTCAATGTCCATCAGTAAGGACCAAGCAACAAAGTGCAGAGCATCCGTTGCAGCAGGCCAGCTTGCGGGGTTAAAATCAATGACACAGACCTACATGTGCTGCCAGGAAACGCTCTCTAAAGCCTACACTGGATAGAATGGTGTGCATGATAAGTAGGACACTACTTGTAAAAATGGGGGCTGGGCTGGGGTATAGATCAGTGGTACAGCACCACAAAATAGCACCACAAAAATAAATTAATTAACAAATAAAAACATAAAAAGGAAATGATAGGCACATTGAGTCAATACAGTCTAGAATATCTCTCCAAAGATGTTCACGAGTGGTCCTCAGGGGAGGGGACAGTGGCGTTCAGTTGTACAGTTTGTTTTTTACTTATTTCTACAAGCATACAATATGAATTTTTAAATGTCCAAAACCTATGAAAGCTTTTTTTAAAAACAGAGTTCTATAGTCATGGCGGATAAAGTCCAAAGGCCTCAGCTTGACTTTTATGGCCCCTGGGAGTGCCACCCTGTCCCTTCTCTCTGCCCCTTCCTGCACCCCATTCCTGCAGGGTCACGTGGCAAGTTCTCCCCGGCCCAACAACAGAGAATGAGATGCCCTCCTCGCCTGACTCTGTGGTCCTGTGTCTGGGGCTCTGGGCATGCTTAAGACCTACTTTCAATCATTATGGCACCAGAGACTCCTTACTTAACCAAAACAAGACCTTTTTCCTCGGAGCTGGGACAGGCAGCCCAAGGCCTGTTGTGAGGGAGTTCCCCCAGCCAAGTGCATCCCCAGCTTCAGGGGCTGGGGCTGCAGGAGTCCAGGATAGTGAGGAAGTTCTACGCAGGGCCAGATGCTCTCTGAGGGGCTTCTACTACTGACCACCCCCAGGCACACTGGAGTGAAATCACGGGTGAGATTCAGCAGGTAGCCAGGCTGCCTCAAGTCGGGGTAGAGGCTGGTCCTCCCACCACAGACCTGGGGCCTCACTCCACACCTGGGCCCCTCCTTTTCAGATCCATGGGGCTTTGAGGAAGGAATGGGTAGGACCTTATAAAGCCCAGAGAGACTGGCCTTCCCAAGAATGCAAAGGAAATACTGCATTTGGGTCCCTTGGAGAGAAAATAGAGGTCAAAAAACCTCTATTTGTCCTCTATTTGTCCCGGGTCACACAGAAACCTCAAGGCTGCAATGAGGGATTTTGACCCTTTTCCCAGAGGCTGTTTCACACAGTGGTGAGAAAATAAGGATTTCGGGTCATCTAATTTGCTGTGTGACCTTGGACAAACCAACTTCACTTCCCAGAGTGCTTCTGTTCATCTCTGATAAGACAGAGAAGAGCTCTGTAATTGCCCCTTCTGATTATGTCGAGGCTGTTGTATTCAAACAATACAAATAAACAATATCTAATGTAATATCTAGTGGCACAGCCACTAGCGTTCTCTTGGCTCCTCCTTCTATAGGGCCTGGTTTATGACACCAAAGAGATTTTTCATGATTATTAACATTTTAACAGTCTAACATCACAAAGTTCCACCCACACATCCTTCCATCTTCCCTACCATCCACCCACCCATCTACCCAGCCACCGACCTATCCAGCATCAATTCATCTATGCAGCCTCCATCCCACATCCACCCACATGTACATCTCCCCATCCACTCATTCATTTGTTCAACAAACATTTCTTGGGTTCTTACTCTATGCCAGTGCCTGCGATTGCCCTGGTAAATATTACAGAAGCATTTCCTGCCCTCTCAGGGCCTGCAGCTGGAAAGGGTACAACATCAATCAAATAATCACACAAGTGAGGGTACGAGGACAAGCTGACAGGAGGAGCAGCGACTCCAGAAGGCTGTTCTGGAGGAGTTTAGGCACATCTCCCCATGTTGAGGGTGGGGCGGGTTTTCCAGAGGAGGAGTCACGGAGCTGAGGCCTGAGGGATGAGGGGGTGTTTGGCTAGAAGAGTGGAGCTGGAGCTCAAGGACTCCCCACAGGCTGCAGTTCTGGAGGCTTCTGCCTGAATCACCCACGGGTTCTACTACAGCGTCGTTGATTCTTCCATGGACCTGGGGATTTACCTGAGCACATCACTCTGCTGGCCTCGGCTTCTCCACTCTACAGAGAGATGACTGCTGACAGTGGGGTCTCCCTTCTCCTGTCCACACTTTCCAGCCACCCCCATCGCCCTCCGCGGGCCTGTCAAGGCCAAGGGGAGCCTCTGCCTGGACTTACCTGGGTCAGCCTGGCATACTGGCCCGCGGATACCACATACACAAGAGAACTTGATTCTCACACATCCTGAGGACCTTGAGCCTGGTGCCTGTGCCCGCCCCTGACAGTGTCCCTCTTTGGGTGTGGCACAGCCACTACAGTTCTCTTGGCTCCTTTTTCCATAGCGCCTGGTTTATGACACCAAAGAGACTTTGACCAGCTCAGGGGCTCCTGCAGCTCCTCTGACACCAACCCTGTCAGCGCTTCCAAGTGTTTCCTGGACCTCCGTATCTGGGCCAGACTGACTTGGTAGCTCCCCCTTTGAGAAATAATTCGAAGGAAGCCAAGAGCTCACCTTGCTTTCCCATCCATCACAGCCTGATCACTGTGTCCCCTCATTGGTTCAAGGACTTATAAGGTACATTTCTGCGTCCGTACATTGGCTTAAACAGTGCTCACTTCCCAGAACACCCTCCCCCACACACACTTCTTGGCAGTACTAAGGTCTAAAGCCAGGAGCTCTTTCTCCCTGAGGTACTTCTCCAGAATATTTGATTTTTTATTTTGAGGCAGGATTTTATTAAGTTGCTGAGGCTGGCCTTCAATTTGCAATCCTCCAGCCTCAGCCTCCTGAATCACTAGGATTATGGGTATATGCCACTGCACCCAGCTCCTCCAATCCTTTTTAAGTCTTGCTCACAGCCCAGCTCCTTGCCAAAACCTTCAGCCAGGGCAGTGCAAACTGGTGGGAGAGCTTGGGTTTTGAAGAAAACAAACCTAGACCTTGGCTGTCTGTGAACTTTGGTTTCCTTATCTGTAAAATGGCAAAAAGATGGTCATCACTGTATCCACCTGTTGGGTTATCAGGACAGGTAAAGAAGGAGAATTCGTAGAAGTGCCTGGTGCACAAGCACTGGTGCCTGGGGCCAGGGGCTGTGTCAAGGCTGCACCAGCTCCCGAGTATTCCAGGTCTGAGCTAGGAGTTTGCACAGCAGTTCCACTGCCTTTGACTGTTCTTTCTGGCAAGCCTGTGCTGCTTCCCAGATAAAAGCCCTGGCCTGGGCAGAGGGGCCTTAGCCATCCTCGTGTGGCCTTGAGCAAGCCCCTTCTTCCAGGGCCTCGTGTGACTGGATGAGCTGTCAGTACCCTGAAGATGGAAACCTCGGCCTCCTCCCCACACAGGCCCAGCATCCACCACAGGGCCAGGCACACAGTAGGTAAGATCCTCAAGGTTGGCTTGAGAGGGCAAATAGGGAGCAAGGGGAGAAGCCTTGGAGGGAAAGAAAAGGACTCTGAGACATGGAGGGGGTGTGGCTGCTGTCACCTTCCAGTTAAGAAGCTCAAGTTTGGGACAAATTCTTGAGTCTACACAAGAAGGTAGTTTATAGTCCAGATTTACTGCATCTCTAGCTGCTTAAATCTGGACAAGCCAGGTCTGTTCAACTGTGTACCAAGGGCTGGGAGAAGCAAGGTGGAGACTTATGTGGCAAGCGCTGAGCCACCACAGCCTAGGCAGGAAGGCAGCAAGCAGGGGAGGGTGCGGGCCAGGGAGTGTTCAAGTGGGGCCAGGGCAGTGTGTGTGCAGGGCAGGGCTCCTTTGCTCAGCACCCCTCTGACCTTAGACGAGTGACTTCACCTCCTCCATGCAATGGAGTTAACAATGGGAGGATTAAACAATGCCTGGGAAGGGCCTGGCACATAGCAAATGCTCAATAAATCAATGAAGGTGCTATTAAAAGTATCATTCTATTATTGTGTATCTAAGTGAGATGACGTGAATGCCTGAGGCATTGAAAGTGCACTTGCCAGCATGCATGAGGCACTGGGCTTGACTCTCAGCACCACATAAATATAAACAAATAAAATAAAGGTATAAAAAATACAATAACATTTTTTTTAAAAAAGAAAGAAAGTGCAGGCTTCGACGTGTGCATTTGCGCATGTGCATATGTAGGGCACAGCATGCTGCTGGGAGTAGCTGACCAGCAAGTTTTCAAGCAAAGTTAAAGACAAACATGTGCATTCAAATGTCACAAAAGTGCTGGTTCCATGCAGTCGACAGGATTCTTGGGTTTCAGGAAGCCTTGAGTCATCACCCCCATGTCTGAACTTCTCTTCCAACCTCCTCTGAGTGTCATAGTTCATGCCACCTTGTCACACATCCCTGTCCCCAGGAAGGAGCAGCCAACCCTTCCCAAGCTACCCACTTTAGGGCTGGCCTGCTCTCACCCCAGCCAGTCACCCAGGTTCTGTGGCTAGAAGCCAGCCTGTCACTGCATGAGCCTGGGCCTGGGGCAAGCGTTCATGACATGGACATCCTGCCTTTGTGCCCACCAGTCCCCATCTGAGTTGCAGAAGTCCCTGCCTGCCAGGTGGGATTGGAGAGGAGACACTGTCTTTCACAGACTGAATCAAAGAGCTGGGCACTGGCTTCCCCAGGTCCAGATGGGGAGGTGTGGATCAGACAGGAGCCTACCCGATGGCTGCTGTGTTCTAGGCCAGGACCTCCACACCCCACGGGGGCTGCTAGAGAGTCCTGGTGCCACAGACACAGGTGAGGGCCTCTGCAGGCCTCATCGGCCACCTTCTTCCCCAAGCAGGGCATGGTGGATACAGAGAGCAGCTCCAGAGGGAAGAGTGAAAGGAGGGCCTGCCCGGGCCAGCGCAACTGATTCATATGACTTAGTCTTTGAACAGCTTTATCTCATGGAATTTCTTCTAAGCAAACAATCCACATGTGTACCAGTGCAGAGTCAGAGACTCTGGGCTGTCTTGACCATATTAGGGCGGGTTTGAAAATCACCTAAAATCTCACCAACATAGGCAACTGCACAATGGAAAGGCACTAAAAAAGTTGATGTGACTTTACATTTCCTAATGTGAGCAGATGTTCACGGCATGCTGTGGAGTGGAAAAAGGCGGTTTAGGAAGTTAGACAGAGATGAGGAGCCTCTCTCTCTATATGTGTGTGTATATATATGTACACACACACATACACACACAGAGATATTTATATGCATTGACCCAGAATATAAATACTAGAACAATTTATACCAACACGTTAGCAGTTAATCTTTCTACATAGCCAATCTCTTTGTTTTTTTTTTTCTTTCACTGCTTTGTGGTGCTAAGGAAGGAATCCAGGGCCTTGCACATGCTAGGTGAGGGCTCCACCACAAAGCTACACTCAGGTCCTTGGAACTGGGCAATTTTGTTCCAAGCTTGGTGCTAGAGAGGAGCTCATGAGACAGGATGCTCAGATCTGTCTCATCATCTGCTACTGGAACTCTTTTGAGGAGTTCAGTCTGCCTTCAGACCCACCCTCCAAACCACAAATCCAGAAGCCTCACCTGTATCTCCCCACCCTCTGGAGTGTTCAGACCCTGGTCATATCTGAGTAGAAAAACACAAGCACCACAGGCAGGAGGAACATTGTCCTCTTTGGAGCTGAAAGCCTCTCCCTTGGCAGCGATGTGCCTCTCCCAGCAGGACAGGGTAAATGAGGACCACCATCCCCAGTTCTGAACACAGTCGAAGTTCAGGGAGACCCAGCCACTGGCCAAGGTCAGCAACAAAACCAAAGCCACCTGAGCACAGTTGCTGTGGAGGAGATAGAGGCCCAACATCTGGGTGACTGCCCTCCGGCCCACTGCCAGCCTTCCCTGCCCCCACTCTAGCTCCCCAAAGGCCAAGAACATCTGGCTGCTGGCCTCACTCCAAGAGGGTGAGGGGGGCCTCCTTCCGCCAGGCCCAGGCCCAAGGCTGCCTGCCGCAGTGCAAGGCACATCAATCAAGGCTGCAGAGCTAGCTGGTGCTGGGAGAGAAGCCGGCTTCTCCCCACCCCCTTCCCAGACATTCCTGCGTAATGGAATCTCCTTTCCTGTTCATTTATTACCAGCCCACAGAGCTCCGCCAAGCCCAGTTTGCAGACTCAAGTGCTGCCTTTTCTTGGGGAATGAGGTTCCCTGGGGAGGCGGGAAGAGCATCAGATCCTAATGCTCACCAGCATGTCCCCACCACACACCTCGCCCTGCACATGGACTTGCCCAAGGGGCCAGCTCCGCTGCATACTTCACCGAAGGTATCTTCTGTGTCTATGCTCATGAACTGAGAGCATTTCTCATTACTTTCATATTATCCGATGAGAAAACTCAGGCTCAGAGATATTAAGTTACTTGCTCAGAGTCACACAGCAAGACCATGACAGAGTTTGCTTGATCCTCAAACTCTAGTTCTTTCTTGCCCTTCTCTTCCTGTTGAAAAAATTATTCTTCCTCAGACAACCAGTTGACCATAGGTGTGTGGATTTACTTCTGGACTTCCGGTTCTAGCCCCTTGATCTCCGTGTCTAGCTTCAGGCTGGTACCACATTGCCTTCATTACTGTTGTTATGTAGTGAGATTTGAAATCTGGAGCTGGATCTTTCTACTTTGTTCTTCTTTTCAGGGTTGTTCCGGCTATTCTGAATTCCTCAGAGTTCTGTATGAATTTTAGAATCAGCTGATTAACTTGAACAAAGAAATCAGCTGCGATTTTGATGGAATTGCATTGAATCTGTAGATCATTTTGGAGAGTGTTGCCTTTTTAACTATGTCAATGTGTCTTCTGGTTCATGAATATATGATGTCTTCCCACTTATTTAGATCTTTGATTTCTTTCCACCAGTTTTGTGGTTTTTAAAGTTTTACACTTCTTTAAAGTTATTTCTATGTATTTCATTCTTTTGAATGCTGTGTGGATAGAATTGCTTTCTTAATTAATCTTGAGTTGTTCATTGTGAATGTATAGGAAGACAACTGATTTTTGTGTACTGATCTCATATCCTACAATCTTGTTGAACTTATAAGTTCTAATCATTATTTAGTGCATTCCTTAGGATTGTTTATATATGAGATCATGTCGTCTGTGAATATAGTTTAGCTGCTTTCTTTCCAGTCTGGATCTATTTTATTTTATTTTATTTATTTATTTCCTTGCCTGATTGACTTGAATAGAACCTCAAGTTCAATGTTGGGCAGAAGAGGCAAGAGTGGGCATCCTTGTCTTGGCCCTTTTCTTCTTTATGCCCGACATGCTCCCCTTCCTTCCTAGGCTTCCTTTTCCTCTCCTTCCACCCAAGCAGGAATGGGGCAGGGTATTAGGAGAGAAGAATATATATGCAAGGTGAGTGGAAAAGAAATACAAAAGGGAGGAAGGGAAGGAGGAAGGAGGAGGAGGGAGGAAGACAGGAAGGAGGGGGAGAGAAAGAAAGAAAAGAAGAAAGTAAATGTATTGGATACCTAAAATTCTTAAGGACTATACCAAGATCCCCACTGAGGCCCAGAAAAAGAGATGTGACAATATCTACCAAACATGTACTCTATGGCAAGGACTCAGAAATCAAAGATGAATCAGACACTCAAGAGTCTGGAATTCAAACTGAGAAAGTCGAGCAGACCCACACTTCCATCCCGTTAAGGGGCAAACAAAAGGAGCCCATTACTGTTACACCAAAACCCCTTGCAAGCTCTAGAAGTGGCAGGCCCAGAGGTGTGTCGGCAAGGCAGTGGGTGGACAGTCTGGCTCAGGTCGAGCATCTGATAGTTCACTTTCTAGTTATGGGAATGTGGCACGTAAGAGCTTCCCTAGAATTTTGTTTTTTAATATTTTTAGTTGTAGATGGACACAATACCTTTATTTTATTTATTCATTTTTATGTGGTGCTAAGGATCGAACCCAGTGCCCACATGTGCTAGGCAAGCACTCTACCACTGAGCCACAATCCTAGCCCCTTCTCTGGAATTTAGTTCACTCTTCTGTGAAGTGGGGTAAACAACAGCAGACACCTCAGAGGGCTATTGTGAGGATCAATTTAGTTAATAGCTGAAGTACTTAGTAGGGACTGGCATGCAATGGATCTCTATGAATTGTTCTTCTTCTGCATGTTTGGTACCCAGACCAGCCACCCTGGTGTGGTGGGGGTAGGCAACTCTTATACTGGGGGAGCCTGAGATGTGGATTCTCTTTGCTGCCTGCACCCCTCTGGAATGATGAAAGAAACTGCCATAACTTCTGTTCCCCCTTATAAGACAGGATTCCTTGGTAATTGCCAAAGTCCTACTATGTGCAGACCACTGCTGGGAAATCCTCAAAGAAGATAATTATCATAATGATTATTATTATTACAGCTCACTATGTGGTCAGTCAGGGTTCATCCAGAGAAACATAGTCAGTAAGAGATTTCTATCAAGAGATTGCCAGGCCCTGGCTTACGTGACTGTAGAGGTCGACTAGGTAAGTCTAAAATCCACAATGTGATGGCTGATTTTCTGTGTACATTTGACTGAGCCACAGGGTGCCCAGACATTTGATCAAACATTATTCTGAGTGTATCCATGAGGATGTTCTTGGATGGGATCAGCATTTGAATCACTGGACTGATTAAAGATGATGACTCTTCCCAATGTGAGTGTTCAATTAATCAAAGGCCCCAAACAACAAAAAAATTGACCCTCTGGGAAGAATTCTTTCTGCCTATCTACCTTGGAACTGGAACATCAGCTTTTTGCTGCCTTTGAACTTGAACCAAAATATTGGCTGTCCTGGTTCTCAAGCCTTCAGACTTCAACTCTAACTATACCGTCAGCTCTTCTGGGCCTCCAGCCTATCAGCTGCAGGTCTTAGGACTGGTCAGCCTCCATAGTCGCCTGAACCATTCCTTACAACAAACTTCTTTGTATGTACAAACACACAGACAGAGACACATACACACACACAGACACACACACACACACACCCCCTATGGGTTCCCTTCCTCTGAAGAACTCCTGCTCCAGGAGGACAGGCCATTTGGAAGGATAGGCTGGAACTCCTGGGCATAGCACAAGCTGAAGCTGATGTCCACAGGCAGACTATCCTCTCTAAGGGGGACCTCAGCTTTTTTTTTTTTTTTGGTACTGGAGATTGAACTCAGGAGCACTCAACCACTGAAACACATCCCCAGCCCTATTTTGTGTTTTATGTAGAGACAGGGTCACATTGAGTTGCTTAGTGCCTTGCTGTTGGTGAGGCTGGCTTTGAACTCGCAATTCTCCTGTCTCAGCCTCCCTAAGTGCTGGGATTACAGGCTTGTGCCACCACGCCTGGCTTGCTTTTAAGCCCTCAAATTGACTAAACTAGGTCCACCCAGGTCACTGAGGATAATCTCCCTTACTTACAGTGAATGAGTTATGGATTCAATCACTGCTAGATCCCTTCAGGCAATACCAGGTGTCTAACTGCACACCTGGGGACTGTGGCCTGGCCAAGTTCACACATCAACTGACCATCACATGTGCCAAAATAATGCCAAGCCCATATCAGCTGATTTGCCTCCCAATAATCCCATGAGGAAGCTTTTTAAAAACTTTCCTAGAAGAATGTGACCTGCCCAAGGTCACACAGCTTGCAGGGAGAAGAGCTGGGTTTGAACCCAGGTGGCCTCCAAGGCATTGGGGACTCTGCACCACTAACTCACCACCTGGGTTCTCCTGCAGCCCTTCCTGGTGGGCTGCTCTTCTCTACCTTAAGGACATGGGGGCTCAGAGAAGGCGGCAGCCAGTAGTCACACAGCTGGGGGGAGGAGGGCCATCCCACCTTGGCTCCAGTTCCTCCCCTCACCTCAGCAGCCCACCACACTTGGAAACGCTACATGTAAACCCTGGGGACCACAGCACTCCTTTCCTCCAGCCTCAGCATAGTCCTCTGTAAGGAGGCTCCTCCCAGCTTCACATTGAAGGCCTGGCCTCAGAACACAGGGTAGAGTCTGGGGGTCCTGAGTCCAGAGAGCTGCTGTTCTGGGGAGAGGCTGCCCTTGGGAGGAGGAAATGAGGGTGCTGATCATTCAGGACCAAAAGCTCCTCTCCCCAGCCTCAAGCTACACAGGGCAGAGTAGCCCCATACAGCATGCATTCCTTGGGAAACCAGAGTACCAGAGACCAGCCCCCAAAGGGTCACAGCTAAGCCAAGCCTGCGGTCAGTGCCGGCCATGGTCTGGCCTACCCACCCACCCCTTCCTGTGGGGGCCTCCATGCCAGGAGAGGCGGGCCTGTGAACAATGCCCCACTCTGTTCCTGGGCTAAGTGAGGGTGGCTAAGTCAGGTACACCTCATGCTGCTGGGCATCCTACTCTCCTGCTCACCCTCACTAGCAGACACCTTGGGGCCTTGGAGGAAACCCAGATGGTCCACGCACAGAATGTCCTCACTCCCTGACAAGCCACAACTCAGAGGTCAGGGTTGTGGGGTTGGGGGACTAGGAGTGGCACACAAGCAGAGCCAGCCATGAACATCCAGAACCCCACCCCAGCCACCATGACTCCATCCCTGCTCAGCCACTTTGACCAGGCCTCCATCATCAAGCAGTGAACGAGGACAGAGGCTCAGAAAGGCTGGGCAGTTTGCTTCTGGTCACATAGCCCAGAAGCAGCAGAAGTGGAACCCAAGCCCAGGTCTGTGACCTCTAGAGCCTGCACCAAACCACGCTTGGGAAACCCTGAAGGGATCATGAGTCCAAAAGTTCACAGATGTCAGCATATACATGCATGTACATGCTATGCACATACACACACATCTCTTTTTTAGTAACTGAACCCTGTTGGCAGGGCCCTGCCCTTCCTGGGCAGGCTTGGAAAGGTTCTTGCAAGGGGCTGGGGTGTTCCAGGCCTGGCTCCCCACCCTCACCTGAAGGGAGCCTCTCAGCCTCCCACATGCCCAGCCTGGACCCAGGATTCAGGGTCCCAGTCCATGGTACCCTTGGAGTGTGTAGATGGTGGAAGGAGGTCAGTCCTACCCTCCCTGCCCCAAGCACCACCAGCCTGGCAGGCCTGTGGGTCAGCAGGCCCTCCTCCCCTACCTCCCAGAGCCCACAGGCCGTGGGCCAAGCCTGGCTTCCGGAGTTGCCGCCACCTTGGCCGGCCATACCACACATGGTTTTAATCAGCAGCCCGCCTGATGAATGGTGCCTTGTGAAAACGCCACAGGGCTCACCTCCATAGCAGGACTGGGCCAGGTGGGGCCTCCTCAGGGAAGGAGCAGTGTGAGGGGACCCCAGCAGTGGAACACGCAGGGACAGAGAATAGCACAGCACAGCAGTTATGTGCCAAGGTCTGTGGCCAAACAGAGAGGGGTGGGTCCTGGCCCTGCCGCCCACTGTCTGAGTCTAGGCAACTGAGTGGACCGCTCTGGGACTTGGGTCCACCCTCGATACACAAGGGTGGTCATGCAGCCCCTGTTGGGGACTGTGAGGACTCAAGGAGAGGACGTTTGGCACACACATGCATTTCATACCTGGAGTCCAGCCCAACCTGTGGGAGGCAGTGTCAGGGAACTCGCAAACCAGATTTAGTGGGAGGGCACAGGACTCAGATAGGAGCAGGGGAGCTGTCCTCCAGGAGGCAAGAGGTGGCATTTCTGAAGGGAGGGAGGCTACTGTTGGCTCTGGGATTTCATCAGCTCCTGGGGCCTGGGCCTCTGCTGCTTCTTCCTCACCTCAAAGTCTCACCTGAGCATCAGGAGAGACCTCAGCACCTGAGGGCCCTCTGCCCCACTTCCGTGACAGCCAGAGCTTCAGACAGCAACGAATGTCCCCCGAGCACTTACTGGGTGCTGCACTGTGGGCATCTCATGCTTTATCTCTTGTAACCTTCCTTCTTTCGTTTTTGTTTCCATTTACACATAACAAAATTATGAGTCAGAAAGGACAGTCAGGCCATGGCCACACAGCTCTGGGGAGGAAGACCTGGGCTGAGAAGCCACGTGTGGTGCCACTCCAGAGCTCCTGCTCTTGCTTCTATACCTCTTCCTTTCGAGGAAACATCATGTCCCGCCTGAGGGAGCTCGGGATGACTTCCCTGTGGGCCTCCCGTGGACAGGGCTGTTTTGCCCACTGGCACCCTTGCCCAGGCTCCTTTCCTACCCACAGAGCTTCCACAAGCCCCAGCCAAGGGCCCAGGACCTGTGTCCTCCTTCTTGCCCGGACCTGAGCATCCCACCACCTGGCACAGAGAAGGAGCTACTGGGCATTGAGAATAGAATGAAGAGAAGAAAGAGATATCTGGGGAAGGCCAGACCTCACCATATCTCTCCTTATTGGACCAGTGTGGGGGTCCTCTCCAACCTCTCCTGTGCAGACTGAGTGATCAGGGCCTCTGCAGTCCTTGCCCTCTGGCTCTCACCTCCAGGTTTGCTCATGCTTCCCCTGATGAGCCCCCTCCCCACCCCATGACTAGTCCTCTGAGGCCCAGCCCAGCCCCCGAGCACCCTGTGTGCCAGGATGCCTGATTTGTCTGATTGGGTTGGGCCCCTCTGCTCCTGGGCTCCTAAACATACGCCCCAGCATCCCAGCACTTCTGGGAGCAGAGCTCTGGGGCTTCTGGGAGCTGCCTCAAATTCAGAATCCATCTCTGCTGATGCAAGAGCTGCTTCCTCTCCCCTCTGCTGGGGACTGATGCCGCCTTTTCAGATTGTTTTGTTCTTGTTCCTTCTAACCCACCACCAGTAGAGTTGTGGGCTGTGCTGGTACATTGCCATTACTATCATCTGTAGAAGGGTCATTCCTAGCTCCTGGCTTTCCCAACTTCTCTGAACTCAGTTGAGAGACCATTTCTGGGGGACCACTTAAAGAACAAGCCATCCTGCTGTCCTCTACCTAGAGTGGAATGTCTCCCTCAAGCTGAGCCGGCACCTCTGAGCTCATGTCACTGGGTCTGCTCCAGAGTCACCCTAACTCCCTTGCCTCTTGGTAGAATGGGTCAGTGAAGGCCACTAGGGAAAACAGCCCTGTGAAAATAATGAAGGACATGCTCAAAGGTTAAGCCACAAAAATGTTCAGCATGCCTTTGTTTATGATACTAAAAGCTCTAAAATAATCCACATACTCGATAGTTAAAGTGTGGGGCCTTCACAAAACTGAACCCCCCGGGAAGGATATTTATCTGTAAGTGAAAAAAGCAGATTTTAAAATATTATGTTGAAAGAGGAAAGCCTCCAGAAAGCTCTGTAAAAGAAGCAGAAGGGTGTGGAGCAGGCAGAGCTCAGAGTGGAGCCTGGGTCCACAGGCAGACCTTGCCCTCTCAGAGCGAGAGACTGTGCCATTCATCACCTATAAAATGGGGACACTACTGTGCCTATCGACATATACTGGCACTGAGCACAGTGTAGGAGGCACAGACTGAACCCTGTTAATACACCCAATGTGGGCAACGCTTATTTCCATATCATGAATGATTTTTGTTTTCTTAGATTTGCTTATTTGTATTTTTAGAATTGTCTACAATGACTATGTATTGTTTTTTTTTAATTTTTATTTATTTTTCTCAAAAGTTGCATTTTAATACATGTTATCAAACATAACAGAAAAAAAACAAATTTTCAGAAGCTGTACACACTATTCACTGAAAATATTTGTTGAGACAAATAGAAAAAAAATTATTACAATCATAATTTTTCTAACTTTGCACAAAATTATAAGCAGATTACATTCTTCATATTAAACATCTTTATATGCACTTTCAATGAACAGTATATATATATATATATTTATATATATTTTTTATCAACCATCTTTACTATACCCATTCCCCTTTCCT
>PVHX01004426.1:0-26488 GCA_004024805.1 Geosciurus inauris
AACTGTGGTATATATACACAATGGAATATTACTCAGCAATAAGAGAGAATAAAATTATGGCATTTGCAGGTAAATGGATGGAGTTGGAGAATATCATGCTAAGTGAAGTAAGCCAATCTCAGAAAACCAAATGCCGAATGTACTCATTGATAAGTGGATGCTGATCCATAATGTGGGAAAGGACATGGGAACAAAGGTTCCCATGGATCTCCGTTCACAGGGGTGTAAGGGGGGAGGGGGCATGGGGACAGCAAGGGTGATGGAATATGATGGTCATAATAACCCTAACTTTATGTATGACTGCATATATGATGTGATTCTATACAACTTACAACTAGAGAATTGATATGTTATCCTCTATCTATGTACAATGAGTACATAGATTTACACTGTCAACATGTAAGCCTAAATAAAACAAGAATAAAAATTAAAAAAAAATAAAAAATAAAAAAAAAAAATAAACAAATGCACCAGAGGTGAAGGCCAGACACTGAATGCCCTGAAGGCGGCGTGCCAGCTGTGCCAGCCACCTTCACAGCATGGAAGGCAGGCCTCGCCAGCACAGGTACAGGGAAGGGAGCACCTGGGCTGGATCCTGGGCTGGGAAAGAAGAGCCACTCTTCTTCTTAGGGGGTCTGATTCCACACGTGGAGCATCCCAAGGACAGTAACACTGTCACTAGAGCCCAAGACCAACAAGGCTGCAGCACGGAAATCCATTGCAAATAGCCTTTATGTAGGCCAAATGAAAAAACTCCAAGATTTTATGTGTGATACTTATGGAATCCTGGGAATAAATATATCCAAGTACAGCAAGTCCTATAAGCAAAAAATTATAAAGCTTTACCTAGACATGATAAAGATGACAAATTAAATGCTCGGTACTGGAAGTCTCAACCTTGTAAATATGTCAGTTCTCCCCAAACTGACCTATGGATTCAGAGCAATTTAATATTAGGATTTCGACAAGTTGGGCTGGGGTTGTGGCTCAGTGGCAAAGTGCTTGCCTCGCACATGGGAGGCACTGGGTTCAACCCTCAGCACCACATAAAAATAAGTAAATAAATAAAGATATAACTTCAAAAACGATTTCAACAAATCATTTTCTTTTTTCTTTTCTCTCCTTTTCTGGAACAGAGGGGTAGCCGATTCTAAAATTTAAATAGAAGGGCAAAGGACAAAGATGTTCTTTAAAACCTGGAGGGACTTGCATGATCATTTGGTCAAGACTTACTAAGGAACAGTGTTTTATTCAGCTTTTTTACTGCTGTGACTAAAGGACCCAACCAGAACAACTGAAAAGGAGGAAAAGTTTATTTAGGGGCTCACAGTCTCAATCCATAGAAGGCTGGCTCAAGGTGAGGCTGAACATCATGGAGGAAGAGTGTGGCAGAGGGAAGCAGCTCACACTGTGATCAAGAAGGAGTGAGAGAGAGACAAACACACACACACACACACTCTACTCTCCATATACAAAATACATTCCTCATAGCCATGCCCCCAATAAACCACTTCCTCCAGCCACACCCCACCTGCCTCTAGGCACCACTCAGTTAATCCCATCAGAAATTAATTCACTGATTGGGTTAAGACTCTTACAACCCAGTAATTTCTCCTCTGAACCTTCTTGCATTGCCTCATAGTGAGCTTTTGAGGGATATCTCCCATTCAGACCATCACAAACGTAATAATCAGGGTGGTGTGACGTTAGTGCAGGGATAAACAAATAAGCCAGAGCACAGTCCAGACACAGCTACACTAGAAACAAGACAGGTGAGGAAGATTGCTGTTAAGATTTTTTCCTCACTATGACCCACCAGTGAGGAAAAATGGAGTTTTCAGTAAATGGGTAACTAAGTATCCATTTGGGGGGAAAATGAAATTAGACCACATTGTATATACAAAAAAATAAAAAGCAAAGAAAAATTCATAAGGATTAAAGGCTTAAACCTGAAATGCAACACTATGATATTTTTAGAAAACAACACAAGAGAATATCACTGTGACCTTGGGAAAGAAAAGGGTTTCTCTTATCAGGCCCCCAAAGTGAAAGGGCAAATTTATCTGCTTTAAAATTGAAGGCTCTGCTCATCAAAGGGTACATAATGAAAAGTACCCTTTGGTTTCAGAGATCTCTGAAAATATTTGCAAATATTTTTGCAAAAAAGGAGAAAATATTTGCAATCCACGCAAAGGATTAATGTTCAGAATACATAAAGAACTGCTATGAACGGATAAGAAAAAGTCAACTCAACAGAAAAAGTGGGCAAAAAAAAAAAGGAATTTCACAAAAGAAACACAGATACATGGCAAAACGATGTTCAATGTCCTTGGAAGTTCAGGAAATGCAAATTAAAATCCCAATGAGATATCATTTTTACTTGTTACTGTTTGGATATGAGGTGTCCCCCTCCCGCCCCCCAAAACTCCTATGTCAATGCAGGAATATTGAGAGGTGAAATGACTGGACTGTGAGAACTGTAACTGAATCAGTCCACCCTTGTTTGAAGGGATTGGCTGGGTGGCAACTGTAGGCAGGCGGGTTGGAGGAGGTGGTCCATAAGCTGAGTGGCTTTCCTCCACTGGGTCTGTCCCCATCACGTGCTGCTTCATTTCAGGCTCAGGGCAATGGAGCTGGCTGTCTATGGACAGAGATCTCTGAAATCAATAGGCCCAAATAAACTTTTCTTCCTCCAAGTTGTTCTTGTCAGGTATTTTGGGCACAGCAATGCTAAAGCTGAGTAATAGTGTGATTGCTGAACTTCTGGTGTTACCCAAGACTGCCCGACTATTAAGAAAATATTTTGGAGACTTTCTTATATGTGAAATAAGTACAAAATTCAGTATTAGTCATAATAGCAAAAGCCTAGTAATACCCAAATGCCCATCTATAATAGAATGGACAGGAAAATTGTGATATATTCACATAACAGGATACCATAGCAGTGAAAATGAATTACAGATAAACACTAACACAGATCTCAAAACATCGTGTTGACCAAAATAAAACAGCCATAGACTATAAATACTGTGACTCAATTTACATAATGGAAATAGGTAAATCTAAGTAATGCATTATTTGAAGATAAATACACAGATGGGAAAAAAAATGAAAGAGAAGCAACATGACCATTGACAGGTAAGTTCAGGACAAAGGCTGTTGCCTTTGCAGTAGAACACTAAAATGCTATCAGGTAGATAGAGGACTTCTGATGAGTGGTGACATTCTATTTCTTGGCCAGAGTGGCAGATACACACAAGTGCTTCAACAATACATGCATGTTAATAAAACATACATGTCATCTATACAATGTAATGTGACACACACATTGTTTTTTATAAAATAACAAAATAAAGACCTCAACAGTGACAAAACAGTGCATGAAAAATTCTAAGTCCATATCCAGATTTCCAGGAACAAAGGGAAAAATAAGAGGTAACAAAGCCAAGGTGGTGGGGGTGTTAGGAGACCCAGGGAGTCCGTGGGAAAAAGATGCTGCAGGTGTACGTCCTACAGGGGCTAAAAGGTGGGGCAGAAACCCACACGGTGAGAAGGGACGGATTAGGAGTGAGAAGCCGAGGATTACCAATGGAAAAGAAGGATATTCCTCAGCCAGAAGCAAAAGAAAAAGAAATGGTAAAATGAAGAGGGAGGCGGTGGGGCTTCAATCAGACAGCCCCAACTTCTCCAGTGATCAGAGGACAGTCACTTCCAAAACACAGAAACAGCAAAACAAATAGAAAATATGTGGGAATATGCAATAATGTATATGACAGGGGACGAGACGAGGCGAGTCCCAGGACAGTCCTGGTGACAGCAAGGGTCCAGCCAACACAGGCTTTCACAGATTGGAGAACCGAGAGTCCTCATCTGGTCCCTGTGTGAACAGATCACCCCGACTCAGCTCTGCACAGCTTCCCATCTCTGTCCTTGATCCCATCTCTCCATTGCAGCAGCGATAGTCTATACTTCCCATTGATTACAAAAACACACCTGGAACCTCTCCAATCTTTTGGGAAAAGAAGAGAAATAAAATTGAGCTGACACACAAAACAGGTGAATCACAAACATAATTATGCTTGGTCAAAGATGACAAACTCGAAGCTACACTGGATGATATCATAAGACATTTCGGAAGAATGGAAAAAAAGTGGAACGGACTATTAAAAATAACTAGCCAACTCCCTACTTTAAAAAGAAAAGCAAAAATCACACAGAACTACTTCGACTGAAGTAACTGAGCAGAGACTGAAGCCCGAGCCTCCCATCCATACCTGCTCTCACTCCTCTGACTGCTCCTTCTACTGTTTCACCCCGAGACCTGAAGTCCAAGCCAGTGCTCATTCACAGGAACACCGAGTACACGCTGAACGTCTAAGGTAGGGTTAGTGTTGGGTGTGTAAGAGAGTGCATGAGAAGACATCATGATTTTAGGCTTTTAGTTTCTACCTCACAGCAGTACTATGAGATGCATCATCATTACTTACAGGTAGTTTGGTTCCAGGGTGTGGGCTCTTAAACCAGCCTCGACCACCAAGTCCCTCAGAGAGCTTTCTGTGAGCAGGGCCTACATTTACCATTCCCCTTCTTCAACCACTTACTTGCTTCCCTACCCACCACAATTTCTCTTACAACCACTTTAAAGGGCCCCAGGAACTGCTAATTGTCAAATCCCAGAGTCACAGTTTGAGCCTGTGTCCTGACCTCTTGACCACACTGAGCACTAACTCCATGAACGCGTTGTCTGGTTCACTTCTGATCTCCATGTTGTTCTTTCTTAACTGCTCAACAGAACTTTCTGTGACACATACCTAGTATTTAACATGGCAGTCACTGGTCACACAAGGCCACCAGGCACTAAGCACAACTTTGTCAGTGTGATTAAGGAGCTAATTTTAATTTCATGTAATTAAAATCTGAATACTCATTGCAGTCGGTGGTCTTCCTGGTGACGGTGCGTGGCTCCCTTGGGTCTGCCAGCCCTAGCCATGATGCCGAGCAGCTCTTTCCACGGCTTACCCCATGCCTCTACAGCTGCCCCGACCTCTCTCCACAGGAGCGCGTCTCTATCTCCCACACCACTGCCTGTGGTGCCACAAGGTACCACAGAACTGGAGTGTGCTGCCTCCCTGCCAAGCGCCCCTCCTCCAGGGCAGCCTCCCCGGAGGCCACCGCCACGCCCCGCGCACTCCACACCAAGCACAGGCACCCACTTTTCTTACCCGTTCTCAGTCTCTGCCCCCAATGGCTCGTTAAACTGGACCCCGATTTCCCCTGCTGCTGCTCGACGCCAGGATGCTATGGAATGGATCTAACTGGGAACGAGTAAGAGAGCACAGTTTTTTGCTTCAAGCAAGATGCAAGGTATAACAGGGCTGGAAAATTCTTTTATATCAAAAATTCTTTTATTCCTGTTGGGAAAAAATTGTGATAAGAGTAACGTGACACAGAAGTCAGCTGCCCTCTATAGGAGAAAGAAGGAAATCGGAGACCATCTTTGATGACTGGGCCTGAAGCAGCCTTTCAGGAACAGATCCTCTCGTGAGTGTTCCACACTTATATACAGTGGTAATGAACGGAAACGGACACTACTTTTAAAAAATCCAAAATCTGTTATTAGGCCATTTCTGGCAATAGGATCAATTGTTCACTCTTTCATTTAACAAAAGTTAACCATGCTTCAGATGGTACTTTTTACTATTCTTACAGGTACAGTAAGTATAGCTCCCTTCACCTCTTCTATACTTAAAAACCCACCAACCAATCAACCACATGCACCAAGGCCAGATTTTCAACAAGCAGTGGCCAAAACCTCTTACAAACCTGTAACTGACATCAACCCTACCCTAGAGGAAGGCCTACCCTTCTGATGTGTGTTCTGACACTAGATGAAGAGAGGTTCTCTGTGCTCTTGAGGTTCTCTGGAAGGGATCAGCCAATGTCAATGACCCCTGGAATTACCATTATTTAAAACTTCACTGTGAAGTAATCCAAAAACATTCACATTGGGATTTATACCCTGAGGTTTATAGGAGCATCCTACCCAGTGCAGAATGAAAGCCACAGTGAATTATGTATAAACATTACGGTTATGATCATAATAAAAGAAACAAGAACATTAGAAATGGCTTCTAAGTAAACATATGTTTAAAGGGAAACTAGTCCTTCAGAATGTGAAGTCTGCCATTGCTCCACTCTGGTTTGATGAGATTTTTATCTGAGGCCTATTCCCTGGTGATTTTCTGTGGTTTCTCCTGAAAACGCTGGTATTTTCAGGAACATTTTTAGAAATGTTTCCAAAGTGTGCTGGTTCAAGGCATCAAATTATTAGGAAGAGCGCAAGTTTACTTATTGGGACCCTGGTCTTCAAGATCCTTTCTCTTTATGAATATAATTTCCTAATATCAGCCGTGGTATTAGTAAATTCCACAAGACAAACATCACTGGCTACTAGGAACTTCTCATGAATGGTATTTTTGCAATACTACTTCATAAATGTACATTAGTTTACATTAATAAGCTTCTTTGGCCTTTTCATTTGCCAAAAAGATCTTGGTGTTATCTTCAGATTGGGAGCGGGGGCGGGGAGATCATCTGGACAGAAAATGAAGTAAAAAAGGACAGGATAGGGGAGTCTTATATCTATCATAATTCAGGTGGAAAAAGATCAAAGTCAGCAAGTTAACACGTTTACTGCTTTACAAGAAAATAAGTTTGCATATTTCAAAACCAGTATTATCAGAAAAAAATTATATAAGAACTTGATATTTTAAAATGGGTCCTTTTTACCTTCCTTAATTATAAAAACAAAGTCCAGTAAGCCCATGGCAAGCTTCGCTAGGGTAACAGCAGGGGCTGTGCTGCAGCAGGAGGACCTAGGGGACAACTCTTCCTGAGGTGGTTGCCTGAGGAAGGGTCTGGGGATCACGGCCCAACAGCAGCATTCGCAAGGAATGAGACACGCTCAGGACACAGCTCTCCCTCCCCATCTGGGCTTCTGCTGCTGCTTTGGAATGATCAACCCCTGCCCACCACCATCTCATTTAAATGCTACCTTCAAGGCACACCGGAGGCTCCACCTTCTCCAAACCCTTCCCTGGTCCTCCGAGTTAGAAACAGTTTCTCCCTATAACGGATTCTCATGGGTTCACATATACTTTTTATAAAATTTCTCAATTTCTGCTATATTTTCAAACATGCTTTCTCTACATCATCAATTTCTTGAGAACAAAATCACTATCTTATTCAACTTTAGTATTCCCACTGAGTATACTAGGGTACCTGGGGCACTGGAGACAAAACAGTCTTCCATTCTTTCCAACTGTAGAGAAAGGGTGCAGATTTTTTCATTCTCAAGGCTAACCCTCATTCTTTATCACAGCCTCTCTCCCCTGCCTTGCCTCTATGCATTGGTCCTCTTCCCTCCCTTTACCCACGTTGGCTCACACTTCCCCGAAGCAGCACCCACTGACCACCACAATGCGCTCCTCCGTATCTGATTCTGAACTACTTAACACCACCTACGCAGAATCAGGTGCCTGTGTATCTGTCTTTTCTATTAGTGGACTGCTAAGCCCTTGAAGACTGAAGAGTCTTGTCTGTCTGCATTGGACCTAATAACACCAATATTTTACATATAAAACATGCAAACATGAACAAGTCTGAACTACAGATTTTCTGTGAACACACAGAGTTTTCTGACCAAAATGCACTGTTAGATTTGCTTTCTTAAATAAATCACAGACAGGAGAAAGACAAAGACGTATCATATCAACATAATCTTAAATAATTTTTATAGTTATTTAATTTACTTAATTTTTGGGGTACCAGGGATTGAACTCAGGGTTACTCAACTACTGAGCCACACCCCCAACCCTATTTTGTGTTTTATGTAGAGATAGGGTCTCACTGAGTTGCTTAGCACCTTGCCATTGCTGAGGCTGGCTTTGAACTCGCAATTCTCCTGTCTCAGCCTCCCAAAGTACTGGGATTATAGGTGTGTGCCACCACACCCGGCTTAAATAATTTTTAATATTATTCTCTTTAAGATCTCACAAGTCAAAATTATAATAATATAAACATTTCTAGAAAAGATGAGCAACACAAAAGTATTCTGAATCCAGAAAATATCAGACTTCAATGTGGTGACAGACCTTTAACATTTGAGAAACAGATAATCAATACTTCTGTTGCTCTCCAGTAAATGTAAAGATCCATACAATGGAAGTAATTTATACCTTTACTAAAACAGCAAATGCCCCAGCAGACAAACAGGAAGTAAGCTGCTCTGCTTCAGAGTTGATGGCTGATCATGTCACATCTGATCCAGCTACATGTTACTGCATTAGCAAAAGCTCTTTAAATAAATAAACAAACAAACAAATAAAAAATGTACTCTTGATAAGGAGGAAATCAACTACCACTAGTGGTGCTGGCAATAAAGACTTATACTAGAATACCAGTTCTTAGCTCCCCCTTATCGAAACTGATAATGCTCAGCTCCATAATGAGAGCAAGTCTGTCAAGCACCTGATATGATAACAGGCAAGAAATCCACAAGACTTTTCAAGGAGTGCTCCAGCCAGAAGTTATCTCCCAGAGCTCTGGAAATGGTTTTAGGCCTGAACGAATACAAAGTATGGCTTAAAATTTCAGTTTTATTTTATTACACTTCATGGGAAAAATCATATGCTGGGTACAAATACTTTATCTCCTAGTTGGTTTGGTGTCTCAATTTCCTAGTCCCTGAAATAACATCTAACTTGCCATAAGAACCGAGATCAGGCAATGTGTACAGTACTTAAGATTTTTTAAAACTAGCCACATTTTTATTATAGTTTGTAGCTGCTCAATAACATGTGGCAGTTACTGAAACTGTGGTGTTAAGGTAAATATTGGGATCCTAATGAGGCCGATATAATGGATATTTTCAGTATTATCCAATCCTCCTGTCAATTTGTTTCTATTCCCTTAAGAGAAAACCAGGTCTTGTCTTTGAAGCTGTTCTTTAAAATAACAAACAAACAAACGCATGTCCCACCCACGCTCTCCTGGCCTCCTAATGTGATCAGCAGCATTCTTTCTCTCTGCAAAGGTATGGACCTTTGGCTGTGGCCAAAGCACCTTCATTGGCACAGGTACCAGTGCCTCCAGACACAGGAAGATGGGGCAAAAATGGGAGGAGAAAAATAGCAGGAAGGAGACTGGCTGACAATTCAGACAGAATTCAATGGTATCCTCCCACTTCTCAGGAACCTAAAGCAGTCTACCTGGCTACTTGGTCAGAGTGACAGGAGACACCTTTAAGGTAACCCCGTTGCCTATGTAAAACCTTACAGCTCAGTTCACACAAATAAGTAGGTATATTTTTAGAAGTAAAAAGGTTAATTGGTATCTTCAGGTATAGGACAGCCTATAGTAAAAACCATGCAGGCAAGAATATTGGTTCAACTCACCCACTCAGCATGAATTAATAAGTTTTATGAGCTAGGCATGGTGGCGCAAGCCTGTAATCCTAGCACTGTGGGAGGCGGCTGAGACAGGAGAATCACAAGTTCAAAGCCAGCCTCAGCAAAGGCGAGGCGCTTAGCAGCTCAGTGAGACCCTGCCTATACATAAAACACAAATGGGGCTGGGGAAGTGGCTCAGTGGTGGAGTGCCCCTGAGCTCAATCTCCAGTACCCAAAAAAAAAAAAAAAAAAAAAGTTTTGTGGCCGGCAGAGGTAGAAAACAGTTTCAAGCATACCTCATTCTTGCCATTTCCCGGAGTTGGGCACCTTTTTAAATGACAGCCAAACAGGGAGCTCTCTCTGTAAGTGAAAACCTTGTCTGCTCAAGAAATGACACCTTCTGTGCATTCCTATCCATGGTGCTCTTCTCAGTGCAGCCTAATATTTGAAATCAGATGATAAAGACACACAAGCCAAATGTCCTCTGAGTAATGTACTGTCTTAAAAAGAGTATGGGGCTGTGGAGTCCAGCTATTCTTTCAATGGATCTACCTTTCTGTGTGAGACTTGAATGTTCTCATTTATATGATGATAATTAATTTTCTCTTAATAAAAGCTTTAATAGTGTGTAAATTTAAAAAATGAAATAAAAGAATGTATTAGAAATGAGTGTGTGTTTATAACTACATAACAACAATATGGACTTTTTAACATAACTTATAACCAGCGTGGGTTGGGTAAGATGTACTGTTCTGAACAGCATCTGTAACAAGTGATGCTCTGAACAGCATGGCCACTGCAGCTGACGCCGTGCTTCATGCTCACCCGCATTCCCTGATCTGATATTCCTGATGACCTACGGAACATCCCCATCAAATAACTGAATAAATTCAGTCTCAGAACAATTGGAGAAATTGCCTAAAGTCACTTAGTCATTAAGTGGTAAGTCCATAATTCATACCCAGAACTATCTGACCCAAACAACTATTCCCATAACTATTCTGTAGTTTCTGATATATGGAAGCCGAAAGATGAAGCAATTTGCAGAAGAACGCTAGATAATAGTAAACAACTCCACTTGGTGCAACTACTAAATCATATTTGACAACTCAATATACAAACTGTTCTATACAGGCCAATATATGTCCAAGTGAAGTGGCAAGTTTCTTCTATCAGCTCTATCTCATCTAATTAAAAAGCTAGATCAGAGACAACTTCTTACCTGTAGTGTCATCTCCACTCTCCATCGATGGTCTACTGGTTTCTGACGGATTGTTCATTCTTGAGTCTGTAATAAAACAAGGGGAATAAGACTTTTAACTGGTGATGAAGATAGGCTAAGGAGACACACACACATAAAAAAAAAAAAAAAAAGAAGGGAAAGGGTTAACTAATGTTAGTCATTATCATGTCTACGATAAGCTAAAGAAAGAATCACCAAACAGGGGAAGCACTTCAAAAGCAAAAAATGTTATTTCCAAATGAAATACCTTTGTCTATAAGCAAAGATATTCATCAATTATAATCCAAACAATCCACTGGTAATGTTGTTAACAGATGGCACAGTAACTCAAAAGAAAACATGTCTAAGAAAAATGTAACTTTTTTTCCCTCCTCAACCAAACTAACATGAGTCAAAATAACACCATGTGAAATGCATGCCTCAAGAAAGAATCAGTACAAAAAGTTATACTAGTAGACATAACAGAAATCTCTAAATTAGACTTCAAGACTGAATCATAACCACACCCAGGTAGAATCTTATCACCCCAACATCCCAAATGAACCTGCTAATTTGAGTTTACTTCTTTCAGTGCTATCTATGTAAACAAGTTTGTTTCCACAAGGGTTTTCACCAAGGTGTATAAATAGTGTCCTAGAAAACATGCAGGAGAGTGCAATTCTACCTCTTTGAAAGGGTAAAAAAAAAAAAAAAAACAAGTAAACACCTTGTTCTGTATCTGCTGCAAACTAAAACTTAGAATACTTAAAATCAAAGAAGTTTACTATCAAATAAGTTCTACTTTTTCAATTATTTAACTACAATTAGAGAAGAATAGACACTTCTACTAGGAAATGGCAGCATGAAGTTGAAGTCCCGACCATGTGTCCATGAAGTCGCAGTGTCCCCATGCACCAAAAGCGAAGGGAAAATCGGGAGCCCTTCTTTGATAAATTTCACATTCAACTTAGAGGCTGTGTAGCAGCCTCTCAAACAGTAAGCTTTTGTGCCTGATGTTTGCCTTATGGGCTTAGGCAGTTATAGTGTATCCTTGGTTTGTTCTAAGATGTTCAAAGGCTTAAGATTTGTGTGTCTGTGGTCAAAAATGTGGGCAGTTCTACAACTTCCTTTCCCCAGAAAATTTTAAATATCATCTGAAAGCATACTAAGGTTTGAAAGAAACAGGTGTGTGACTTAATGAAAAACAGCTTTCTGAATGACTTACCCAAACTCACGAAAGTTAACAAAGATCACAAGTTTAACAGAAAATGCCATTAAGAATGCACACGACTTAATGCTTCCTTAAAAATGTATTTTAAAGCAAAGTAGAAAAAATGATAAAAAGAAGTTAACATTCATTAAAAGGGTAACGATTTCCCCACATACATGGGCATCATAGAAACAAAGCAAGCACAAATTGTAACAACTCATGAGCATGACCCTGCATAATTCACATCCTAATTTCCACATTTGTAAGTTAAAAATTACGTCATGGGTATTTTATGTGAATCTCCTAAGGATCAATCACTGAACTGTCAAGAGTTTCAAGGGCATTTAATGAAACTACTTCGAATACACCAAAAAGAATAAAACAATAAAATTCTGATAAACTGTGCAACAATGATAAGACTATTTCAATAATATTGACTGTTAATTGAAAGTAGTAGACATAATTTCTAATTCTACAAATGTTAAAAATATTTCAAAAAGGTAGTTTCCTTTTGTTTCTTGAGTTCTCAACTTAGTAAAAATAAGTAAATTCTTCTTTGATATCTGAATTTTTATTCTCTCTGGCCAATATTAGAAATACAGGTTTATGTCCCTGAGCTGACCAGACATAGTGAGTCCAACATGAGTCTACAGGCTGCTGCAGAATTCCTGACATCCACTTGCTGCTTATCACGTGCCCTTTAGATGGTGGTTTCTATTGTGAGGGACCATACAACTACTACCTTGGGTTCAGGTCATGCCTTCTGCAGTAAGAATTCATTCATCTTCAGAATGATCAGCTCATCTTCCCTTGGCAACTAGGAAGATGACAGAAGTAGCCTCAATTTTAAGTGGGGAAAATGACACAGGAAAAGAAAAATCATCAGCAGAAATTTTAGACTTAAGATATCCAACTCTTGGAGTTTCTATCCTCTAACTTTTCTGGTGACTATAGTAACATAAAAAGGATTCATTAACTCTGCATAGATACAGGCAAAACTTCACACAAAACATGCCCACCAGGAGCCACCATCTGCCTCAATACCAGAATGCCTCTACCTACTTTAAATCTCAGTCGACCAAAGATGGTGTACACATTAAAGTAGGATACCTCCCCCTCTCTAAAAGGCTTGCTCTTCTATAGGGAAAATTCTAAGGCTTTCCAACACTTAAAACTGTAGTTTTCAGCAGAATATAGTTGGTCTTGAAACATAAAAACAAGAATTAATCTTGGAATTTTAAAAGTTAATGATTTCTAAAATCTGGAAATGGATCAATAGATCAAGTGCAATTAACACTACAACATTGTGGTAGTATTTATGGAAACAATTCTAGACTATGGCTCCACCTTTTTTTCCACTGAGCTTTTTTGTCTTTGTATGATATTAGGTATGCAAAAATTTTATTAATATGTACATATTATATTATTTAGGTACGATCCAAATTTTGTTTCTTACTTAAAAATATTTTTAGAATTATATTAAATGATCTCTACAGAAATCTCCCCAAAAGTAAAAATGTCCTCCATTCAGGAAGAATTCTCAATCCACACTGTTTATTGAAAGTTCCCTCAGAACCAGAAGAGCCAGCGTAGGGAGGGACCACAGCACACTCAAGCACGCTCAGTGCTTTGCAAATGCTTTCCTCCTTCCTTGCTCAACCACCTCTCCCCCTCCCCTGTCTCGGCAGCATGTGATTAAGCATTTATGCATAGTCAACCCCTCACACGCCATTTCCATATTAAAGCTTCTAAGAAAGAACTGTGCTGGTACCCACCTAGAACATAGTCACTGCAGTCCAGCATCGCTGTGAAGTCTTCTAGAGGTGTGGACAATCCAAAGCAAGCAAGAAACAGGTAGCGGTCTGGGGTGGGGGAAAGAAGGTAGTACTATTTCTAACAAATCTGCACCATGTTCTTCAGAGAACAGGGTGGGGAGTGGAAAGTGGATTAACAGGAGAAGCAAAATACAACTTCAGTTACACCATAGCAATCTTCAGCTGAATAAGGAAACTTCAGTTGCTCAGAGGAGTTTTAGTCTCTCCTACCAGCTAGGACTGACATTGTCAAGGCAACTGAAGCATGAAAAGTTCCCCTTTTTGTAATAAAATAGAAACAAAGATTGCAGCTGGCAGTTTCCATAATGAAGCTTAATCAGTATGCGCGTGATTAGGGCCTTATGCAAATCTCTCCTCGTTAGCACAGCAGCCAGCTCTTTGAAGTCCAGGAACAATTCATTTACAGAATACACTGAAAGCACTCCCTGCATAATTTAAATCATTGCATAAATATTTATCAGCTTATTTGCATATTAATTGGCAGTGCATGAAGGGAAAAATTATCTCCTGAGTGCCAGCATAATAATTAGGAGGATAAAATGTGATTTCTTCCAATGGTCTGGCTTCTTGGACCTAACTTGAGATAGTACCCGGGGAGAAGGGTGGGACAGGAGACAGAGTTCTGTTAAAATGCCACTGAAATGACACGTACAAATTAGAAACAACTCTACAGACTTAAGCACCTTTAATCTTATTCCTGCTGGCAACAATGACTGCAGTAATAAGAGGATTTGCAAAAAGCTTTCCACACAATCCAAATAATCCCAAGGAAACAATTAGCAAGGTAGAAGCAGAACCAGGCTGTCAAGATGGTGCCCGTTTACTGATAGGAACTTTCCAGTGATTAACGCACAGGCAAGAGACAGTCCTACTTAAAACATGGCAACAGTGCAAATGTGGAGGCAGGGCGGGGTGTGTGGAGTACCTCTGAGAGTATGGAAACTCATTATTTGCGAATCTTTTTATACTACCAAATTAACAGAAGAGATTAGTGGAATGCCACATATTAAGCAGTGTCCTTTCTCCCATGAAAACCAATCTCACATGAAAAGAAGGCAGTATATCACTCAGAGTACAGCTCCTCAGCAAAAGGGCTATGCAAACTATGGAATCACTCAGTATTTTCAAGTCAATTTCACTTGATGGATCTCTCTCACTTCTTCTCTGCGTCCTTACTAAACAACACTGATTCAATTTACAAGGTAAATGATCAACCTAAAACCTTTTGGACATTACACAATAATGTTATAACCTCATCATCACAGACAATTCAAGAGGTTTATAAAAAGTCCAGAAAGGGCTGGGATTGTGGTAGAGCACTTGCCTCGCATGTGTGAAGCGCTGGGTTCCATCCTCAGCACCACACAAAAATAAATAAAATAAAGATATTGTGTCCATCTACAATTTAAAAAAGATTTTTTAAAAAGTCCAGAAAGTAGGCACTATTACCCGTTTTAAGAATAAGGAAATAGGCACAGAGAACTAAGGCACTTTTTTATGCAATATTGTATTAATAATTTGAGGTCAGGATTTAAAAATGAGATTTTGCTAGTTTCAAACTTGGGGTTCTTGGCTGTTAACATGCAGTGTGGCTGAGTAACACTGAGGGGCTACACTGGAGTTTTTGTGTGAGGAGGAGGGAGACCAACAATGGGGGCAAAGGCACTGCGCTCGGGCGTCAGGTGTGCACAGGTAGGTGCAAGAGGGCACGGGGCGGGGCAGGAGCAAAGCTCTCAAGGGCAGTATCCCATTACGGCCTGCTTTTTTAAATTTAGAAACCCTCTTCAACCATGCCAAACATCTAACTTTTGAAATATACATGTAGCTTTCCCCAACATTAAGGATGAAATTAAACCTCACATGCAAACAAGGAAATGAAAAAGATTTAAAAAAAAAAAAATCAGGAAACTTTACAAAGATTTCCTTGAAACTCAGTAACTCAGAAGCAAAAATCACTCTTAACTTTTAGATAAGCATTTTACTTGGTATTTTTTCTGTTTTACAGAATCACAAGATGCTTATGAGTAGAGTTGTGGAAGAAACTTAACACTACCACTTAGTGCCTGTGAAACCTCCTTAAGCTCCTTCCCGTCTGGAGTCACAATGTTCTCATCTCTAAGATGACGATGAGGTTGCTATGAGATAAACGTGCTGTGCAAGGAGACATCAAGTCACTTGATAAACACAGGACAGCTTTTAAAAAGCATCACTTTTATTCATGAAGAATTCACACCACTTTGTATCAAAATAAGCACGAATATACCACAGAACAGAAAACATATTTTGAATGAGGTAGACTGTGTTTGCCAATTTGGTCTTTCATTTTTAGACAGGGATGGCTTGGGCCTACAGCCAATCACTGTGTTTGCTGACTGGTACCCCTTGGTGGCACAGTTACCAGCCACATCAGACCAAGAGAATCCCACAGAGCTTCTGCACTGCAAGGAGGCCAAAGCTTACCAACTCACACAGGCCATCATCCCGAGTGGAACACCGCTTCCCTTTACTATAGGCAGCTGACTTCGCTACAGTGGGATGTGCAGAAAAAACCCTTCCTGCCACACTTGAAGCAGGCACCCTGTAAGTTCTAGAGGGTGTTTTTAAATACGAAAGGGTGTCCTGGGGACTTGGGGAGGGATGGCTACCATCTTTCCCGTGTTCTCCCACCACAACCCATTCACATAAAACAGAAGGACAGACAACTGCCCACAGAACCACATGTTCACTTCATCTGTCCTCTGAAAGACCAACAAAGAATCACCTAAATTAGAACTAAACCTAAAACAAACAAACAAACAAAAAAAAACAAAAACAAAACCCACCGTCTTTAAAAAAACAAAAACAAATTTCTGAAATGTTTGTGGGACTGTCATTCATTCATACTTCAGCATGAATTAATACTATCCAACTGCCTTCTTTCAACACCTGGTTTAGGACTTGATTCACTGTTTCCATTGGAGGAGAGGCCAATAAATACTCAATTAAATAGCTTCAGATAATTTGGACTAAGGTGGAGGTGAAGGAACAGGTACATAGAATGTGGAAAGAAAAGGAAAGAGTGTTGCACAAAAGTGTAAAAAGGAGCTGAAAGGGCAGAGGTCAAATTCAAATATTTCAAAATTATGCCTAAAATTTGCCTTCTTTGTCCCTAATAGGGGAAGCACGTTCTTTGAAGACGCAGAATTCATGGCTATTAATACTAAAATAATTTTATACTCACGAGCAAAGTTTTAGGCTAGTCTAGGTCTCACTAGAAAAGAAAACGAGGGCAATAACAACCGAATTACAAACCAGGGTTTGAACACATGCCTTGTGTGTGAAAGGGAACCGGAGCGCCTGTACTCCCCCTCACTGGTCATGCTCCAGAAGGGCCGTTTGCACGCACTGTTCTGCACTGACTGCTCATAGTCGAGGGGGCGTAAACATCCAACTCAGCAACTACTCTGGGTCACCTCCCTGCCAGTCTCACAGGGGGCTGCAAGGTTCCATTTCACCTCAGGCGTCCTTTTTAATCTTCATCCCTTTTCAAAGTCTACCTGTACTCTAGTTAGTAGGGACTCCACTAACTTGCTTACTGAAGACATTTAACACTGCGTCAGCCATGAGCCTGCAGTAGTGAACACACCTGACATCTCAACAACTGCAAATTATTCACCAAAAGCCCTCATCACGCACACACCACTTGAAACTATTGACTTATGCCCACACATAGGGCATTCCAAGCCCTGAAAGCCTCAGATGCAGCCAAGTGGGGGATATTAGCATTAACACCACTGCCACCACTGCCGGGCACTGTGTCCCCACCTGTGTGGATGACACCTTCCAGGGTTGCCACATGGGGCTCTAAGTGCTTAAGAAAATTATTCAAACCAACATAAAATGGAATTTCTACTATTTACAAAACATCTGAATAGGCAGAAACAAAGAAACATGCTTTATCAATCTGGCTATGAAGCGCCGCCCCGTAACAATAAATCTTAAGGGTTGTCTCATGAAAAGTACACTGAGGCTTAGAGAATGACCCTAGGATCACACAGCTAATAACTGGCAGAGAAGTTGGGGGGCGGGGTACAAGTAACTAAGAAGGCCCAGGAAGAAAATAAGCAAAACAAAATATGCAAGAACTGTTATCCAAGACTAAGATGGGTGGCTGTCTGGTTAATCAGAAAGGTCAACTTAGATGTCATAAAAACATCAAATACATAAACATTGTACTTTAACCCAAGGCACATACACATTAAACCACCAATCTTTTGATGTTAGACCAAAGCCTTTTCTTTGAGTTTAGATCCAAACTCAAAGCATTTTCAAGTTTTTGACTTCAAGTCACATTTTACATATATTTATAGAATAAATATAAAAAACTCAAGAAATGCTCCTCCCTAGGTCTACTGCACTCTGACAAGTGTTACTTTTATAGTGCTGGGGACCTGACCTAGGGCAACTCCTGCATGTCAGGCAAGTGTCCTACCACTGAGCTACAGTCCCAACCTTGTCTTTTTTTTTTTTTTTTTTTCAATATTACTGATTTTGACCCACTAAATTAAGTTTATGATACAAAGTTTGGCAGACACTTCTTTAAAAGTGAGTCAGGAACTTAAGACATATGGAGTGATCTGAATGCAGAACCCCCTCTTCCCTTCCCTGCAGAATCATTCATCCCTAATATCTCACAGCCCCCTTGCTCTACATAGTATTTTTTAGTAATGACCTTTTACAGATCTTTTCAGAACATTCAACTGAAGTTTTCACAGAAACACTTTCTTTTGCTTGATTTATGTAAATTGTGTAACTCAAATAAGGAGTACAACTAGAAGGAACAGGCTTGGGAACACAAACAAGTAAATGGCTCCTGATGGCCTTCAAGTCCAGCAGTAGGAATGAATATGGACACAGGCTGGAGTCGCCTGGCTGCAACAGCAGGCCGTGTTTCAAGCAGGGACATGTGCTGGCTACTCTATCCAGCCATTTAAATGGAGGTGTGTTGAGAAAGCAATTGCTATAACACAGCCCTTGCTTCTGGCCTCTTTAACCTGTACCAGCTTATATTTTCAAATCCATTTACATAATTCTTGAATTGTTCAATCTAAACTCTGGCAGCCTTTAGAAGTAAACATAGCAAAAAAAAAAAAAAGAAAGAAAGAAAAATAAATATATCATAATTACAAAATTCAATCCTGAAGTTCTTCTTTGTAAAAGCCAAAATCCTTACACGTCTACCAATACTCTACCATACACTACCCACCTGTCTAGCCTGCCCTGCACCATCCTGTTCATGTTTGTATGTTTGTTTCTTCACTCTAGCCAAAGAGTTTTGCTAAGTCACTGATTTCAGGCATTAAACATTTGACAAGAAATGTGTTGACCAAGTGTGCCAGACACTGGGATAGGAAGTGGGCATACAATCCTGACCCTCAGAGTGCTTATAATCAACTAGAAGAGAAACAGTAAGCACTTAAACATGCGACCATAAGCTGTGAGCATTCCATGGAGTTAAAGAATGGGTGACTCCAAGGTGTTGGTGCAGGCCTATAATTTATCTTGACATCTTGGCTGACAGGCAAGCTCTATACCTGTCATGCAACTTTTTCTCTGATTCCATTTTTCAGTCCATGAAAAACAGCTTTGTTTAAAACCCCACGCTGTGTTGATTATTCTCCTCTGTCCTCTGAACTAGTGTTTCATTTCTGATACTGGAGATTCATGTCTTCTCTCTTACACTTGGGCTCCCTTAATTTGTGTGACAAGTATTCCAGACTTGTATGTGAGATGAAAATCAAAGGTACATTCCTCAACTCAGTTAACCTGAATGTTCTTCAACCTAATTAGACATTAACGTGTCTTAATACCAGAATATCAGCACTCATTTCGTAAACATTCACTGACTCCGTTTGTCTCAAACACACTTCTTCCCTGTATCAATCTGTGAAAAGTCTGTCTATCCTATAAACACAGATTCCAAGACCATGTTCTCAAATCTTTCCTCATTACCCTAATTGCTATTGTACTGTGCTAGGAATTGATCCCAGGGCGCTTTACCACTGATCTACACCTCCAGGCCTTTTTAAAATTTTGAGACAAGGTCTCACTAAGCTACCCAGGCTGGCCTGGAACTTGCAATCCTCCTGCCTCAGGTCCTGAGTCACTGGGATCACAGGCATTCGTGGACACTGCACCAGGCTTCATTACCCCAGTGAAGCAACCATTTCTTCCTTTGGAACCCTATAGCAAATACGGCATCCGTCTTTTATTTTTGACTTATTATTCTAAAATAATTAAAAATTTACAGGAATTTGCAAAGCTGGGTCCCAAGTACCCTTTGCCAGTTTCTTCCACTGGTTACATCTTACATAACAACAGTGCTACACCAAATCCAAGAAGCTGACATTGATATAGAATATGCGTGGAGTTCTAAGTCACTGTACTGCCGAGTGTGTAGATTCATACTGGACAGATACAGAACTGTCTCATAACAAAGAACCCTCTCCTGTGACCCTGGCACAGACATGCCCACTTTTCTCCCTCTGGCTCTTCCCAAATCCCCAGCATTCACCTTTCTAACTGGCTACTCTGAGAATGCCGTACAAGTGGAATCATACCATTTGAGTAAGTAACCATTTGAGATTGGCAATTTGTTGTTTAAACTCAGCATCGTAACCTTAAAATCCACCCAGGCTGTGTGCTTCTCTACAGTCCACTCCTTCTTGCTGCTGCAAGGTATTCCATGGTGTGGGTACTGTAGTCTGTTCAACCACTCACTTACTGAAGGACGTTATGGTTGTTTCTAGTTTGGGCTATTACAAATAAAGCTGCAATAAATATTCATGCACAACATATATATAGGATGACAAGCTCCATATTGGAAGCTTGCAATCAAAGCATATATATTATACATATTCTTTTCTACACTACATAAAGCACATACAAATTTTTATGCAGATTTAAGTTTTTCTCTGGGATAAATACACAAAAGAGAGATTGCTGGATCACACAGTCTGTGGATGTTGTATGTTTAGTTTTTAAGAAAATTGCTCAGTATTTTCAAGAATGGCTGTGCCATTTTTAAGTACTATGAGCAATGTATGAGAAAACCATGTTTGTTTTTTGGTACTAAAGACTGACTGAACCAAGGGGGGGGCTCAACCATTGAGCCACATCCCCAGCCTTTTTTTTTGAAACAGGGCCTAATTAAGTTCCCAAGGCTGGCTTTGAACTTGCGATCCTCCTGCCTCAGCCTCCCAAGCTGCGGGGATGCCAGGAGTGCACCACCAACGCCCAGTTCCCTTTCTTCAAATCTCCATCAGGCCATTGCTGTTGTCACTATTACTTTAGCAATTCTAACAAGCGTGTAGTGATGTCTCATGGTAGTTTTGATTTGCATGTTCCCAATGACTGGTAATACTGAACATGTCTTATATTCTTGTCTGCTATTCATATAACCTCTTCAGAAACATGTCTTTTCCTTTCTTTGGGATTTTTCTTAAACAATCCAAACATTTCACTTTCTAATGGATTGGGTTTTTTAGGGTTGAGTTTTGAGTTCTTCATATAGTGTAGCAAACAGTCCATCACATGTGTGCTTTGCAAATATTTTTTCCCACTGTGGAGCTTTTCTTTTCATCTTCTTAACAGTTTTGCACATGGCAAAACATTCTAATTTTGACAAAGTTAACTGAGTAATTTTTCTTTTACGGACTGTATGTTTGGTAACATGTTCAACAACTTTCCATCAAGCTCTGTGTCCTAAAGATGTCCTTCTGTGTTCTCCCCGCTCTGCGAGGTTTACGCTGAGTCCTCCTACCCCCATCATTTTTCAAAGACTCTCCTTCCTTCTTCCACCGCACTGCTTCTGCACCTGAGTCACTAATCAGTTGGCAATACTTCCAAGGTCAATCTCTGGGTCACCTGTTCCACTGATGTATATGTCAATCCCAGTAACCTTAGATCTGATTCCCGTAGCTGCACAGTCTTGAAAAACTGGGGAAATGGATTTTTCCCAAAACCGTTGGCTAGTCTAGTTCCTTTGCACCTGATGTGAATTCTAGAAGAGTCTTGTCTGTGTGTGTCTGTGACAGTTCTTGTGGAGATTCTGCCAGGGATCACGTTAACCCTGCATGCCACCTGGGGAGGCGCTCAGCTGCTCTCTGCCCTGGTCGGTTCGGGAGCGCTCGGCCATGGCTTCAAGTGCTTTCGGCCTCGCCCTCCTCCTCCTCTCCTGGGACTCTGGTGCATGTCACTGTACATCTTTTGGTTAGAGTCCTAGATCTCTGAGGACCTGCTCCCTTTCTTCTTTCTTGTTCACACTGGCGATTTACTTTATTCTATCTTCCAATTCATGCTATCCCCTCCATTCTGCTGTGAACCTGTCCAGTGACTTTCTAAAAACAAATTCAGTTACAGTTTTTGTTCTGAATTTCCATTTAGTTGTTGTTCATATTTTCCTCTCTTCACTCAGGCTTTCTATTTCTTTGCTGAGATCTGATACTTTCTCATTTCAGTGTGCTCATGATTACTCACTAAAGCATTTTTTGACAGCTGCTTTAAAATCCTTGTCAGAGTATCCTACCATCTCTGTCGTCTGTGGTATCTTACTGATTGTTTTTTCTCATTCAAGTTGAGATTTTCTGGGTTCTTGGTAAGACAAGCAATTACCACTTAAAATGTAGATTTCGCATATCATTGGAATTTGGATCTTAAGCCTACCATTGTAACTGGCCTCTTAACACTGCCACCATCCAGCAGGCAAGAGGGAGGCACCTGGCTCCATCGAGGCTACAGTGGTATTCCAGGTTCGGCAACCTGCCACCAATACACTAAGGGAAGGAAAGGGAGCTCCTTGTTACTACCGGGCAAGGATGGGAGTTCTGGTTTCCTGCCAGGACTCCACTGACACCGTCTTGGCTGGGCAGGGCACCACACACCGTTATAGCTCTCACATGGCCTCCATGTGGCAGGGAGATGGGATTATCCTTACTCTTCTCTAGACCTCCTCCAACTGTGCCCCAGGGAAGAGAAGATGGAGTTCAGGCTTCCCAGATTATCCAGCACCCTGGGGGCTTCATTAGCTCCCTGCTGTGTCTTCCCTGGCTGCACCCTACAGAAGTAGGGTGCGGAGGCACCAAGATACAGCCTACGGAGGGCAGGTGCAGGCTCCCCCGTGGGCCTGTGTTACAGAGGAGCTGTAGTTCTGCTCTACAGCATTCGACCTGACCAGCAACTACTAAGGTTTTCTACTTGCTAGGCTGCGCCTTTCCTCCTCCTCTGGCTGGAGAAGAACCAGCTTTTGATGAGCCCTGCACCCACCCCAAGTCTGGGATGTATGAAACAAACCAACAAACAAAGGCCTGGAGTGCAAGTGTGCTGCTCCTCGGGTCCCCAAGTCCCTAGCTACTCTGTGTCTTCTCCCAGCTCTGAGTCTTACACTTGCCTGCGCACAGTGTCAAGGGGTGTGGGTTGTGCCTCTTAGCAGTCCCACTCCCTTCCAGACAAGTCCTGCTGCGCTTCCTGGGCACTCGCTTTCCTATCGACACAGCTGGCTGTGGAATGAAATTATTTTGTACTCTTTGCAGTGAGTCACCACAATCACCCTAGTCCCTTAAAACAACCTGGGTAGTTTCCCTTCTGTTTCTGCAGGGAAAGTATTATTTGTATCTTGAAGGTTTATTACAACTGGCCCAACGAGACAGTTGCCTCTGGTGTCTCACTCGGTACAGAGTTGACGGCTCCTAGGGATGAAATTCCTCTTGATATACCTCACTTCCTTTAATGATATTGTTTATTCAAATATTTATTTCTTTTTGAGTCAATATGAACAAGAAATAATCATTAAAAGAACTATATTTATTTGATTTCAGTGGTTGTTTTGTAATGACTACACTAAAATCATTTTTAGCTGTACCCACATAGTTTTCCTTTGTCACTCACTTGTACATTTTAAATAATGCCCATTATTTTTCCACGAGGTATCTAGAAGTTCATTTTCCTTCAGCTCCTTGTATTGCTGCCATTTTACTTTAATGGCCTTGTGATAAGGCAATGTAGTTTATCACTTCTTAAGAACTTGTCAATATTTATGGCATATATGAGCTGGATGTTTGTAAAATGTTCCACATATACACAAGAAAGAATGCCATTATGTTTTCCTTTGGGACAAGGTTAACAGAAGTGTTCTAAGGTGATCAACAAACTCAGCCATTTATGATTTTTGTCTTTACAATGGTGCAAGAGGGAACTCATACAACTGTTTGGGTTTTTACTTTCAGTACATCTTTGATAAATTGCATGAATGCTCAACACTTCATTAGAGGCTTTGTGTTAGATGATTTTGCTCACATATTGTCTGCTCTAAAGGTCTGAGCACACTGAAGGTAAGCTAGGCTGAGCCATGATGGTAATTCAGTAAGGCATATTAAGTGCATTTCGACCTATGATATTTGCAACTTCTGATGGCTTTATTGGAAAATAACCCCATTATAAACTGAGCACATGTACTTATTTGTAGAGAACAGACCATTAAAAATTGTCCACGGGCTGGGGATGTAACTTAGTGGTAGAATGTGTAGTTAACATGTATGAAGCCCTGGGTTCAATCACCAGCATCCCAAAACAAAGATAAAAAATCCTCACTGGAACGAAGACTTCAGCAATAGTTTTTTGGAATCATTGGTATTTGCTATAAATATTTTTAATGCTATTTTTGTTGTTGATCGACTGTTTCTTCTTCACTTTAAAGTGAACTTATTTTATCCACATCCTTCCTCCTCCTGTTATGCCAGGCTTCCTTCTGATGCTATCTGATATATCTCTATATGTTTATTAACGATCATTTCTTTTCTTTCTTTCTTTTTTTTTTTTTTGTACCAGGGATTGACCTCAGGGCCACTTGACCACTTGAGCCACATCCCCAGCCCTGTTTTGGGTTTTATGTAGAGACAAGGTCTCACTGAGTTGCTTAGCGCCTCGCCATTGCTGAGGCTGGCTTTGAACTCATGATTCTCCTGTCTCAGCCTCCCTAAGTGCTGGGATTACAGGCTTGCGCCACCGTGCCCGGCTATTAACCATCATTTCTATGTCGCTTGGTTTTAGATAGGTCTTTTATAAAAGACCTGATGTGCTTCTGACCGGTAAAGAATTCCACCTGAACATGTGCTGTCACTGGGCTTGTTTAGGCCATTGTTTTCTTTGTGGTTATTTTTCTAGTTGGCCTTTTGCCACCATATCACCTTACAGATTTTATTTTGCCTTATCAGTTCTTTGTTGTTGTTCCCCCTGCCCTTCTTCCCTGGTTTATATTACAGACATTTTCTTTAGTTGTCTCTTTTCTCCTTCTAACAGTTTGGGAGTTAACTTTTCTCTCTATTTTTTTAGTGATTGCTTTAATTACTAAAAAAAAAAAAAAAATTTTTTTCTCTAATAAATGCTAAAGCTAACCAATATTCCTAGGTAATTCCCTAGTAAGAAAATGTCCATATATAAATTACCTTTACACATACAATAACTACTTGAGTTTTTTGGAATTCATCTTGCAGTTTGGTATATTTCTTTCATAAATAATGTTCTATGAAAAGAATTCAGAGCTGAGAAAACTTGGACCAGAATTAAAGAACATTAAAGGTCCTCGTTGTTCTTACCAGAATATTACCTAGATTCAAAGATTAATCTACTAAGTAAATATGTTAAGTACAACATGAGTTAAGTTTATCAGTGCTGGAGAAGAGAATTAAAACCCGGAAAGCACTCTACAACACTGAGTTGGAAATACAGGTTCTGGTATGAACTCAGGTTTTTTAAAGTATATAGATAAAGAAATAAAGAGACTCACACATATCCACATATCCATTCTCTGGCTGTCCTCTGAGGAACTGAGAGTAGCTGTGCCCTGTGATGAGTAAAGTGCTATATTCTCCAATATGGAAAACCACTTTCTCCATTCAAAGAAACTACTAGTTGAAGTGCTTTGAAAGACAAAGGGAGAAAATATGATAATACATGGAAAAGATAGAGAAGCCAGCTTGAAGGGTTTCTCATCAGATTCTGGATAACCGGAACAAAATAAATAAAAACAACAATGAATGAATTATAACCATTAATCGCAGGAACCCATGAGTCCATCCATGTGGACGTAAATAAATAAAAGTTTTCCTTACAGAATGCCAACCAATAAAGCAAAAAATAAAATCAGAAAATCCACGTTTGAAAACTATCATAATAATAATTAGTTCAGTGAGGAAACAACATCAGATGCTAAATCTAGTGGATGAAAACTGGATGATGAAAACTTACACTTTCCCCACAAAATACTTCAGTGCAACTTCACTGTGGAGAAGCCAGGAAGCCACGCCTCCACCAAGGGATCAAAGCCAGCACACGGGCACAGCAAATCCAACTGGTGCGCCACCAGAAGAGTGTGATGAGGATACGGGCCACTTCCGAGACACCCCACCAGCTAGCAGGACCTGCCTCCAGACATGGGTCGAGCCCAAACGCTGCACCTACAAACTGCACAACTCCAGAGCTCAGGTCCTGGAAGCCAGCAGGCTGAGAGCTCTTCCATCTTCCATCGGGTGACCAGTGGAGACACGACAGCTGCATGTAAGGCACAATACTATACTTTCAGCTTTCCTTGATAAGTCTGAATTCTTCTAAAATTAGCAAAGAATAAGTAATCAACAAACTGTCATCCTATGGTAGCTTTGCCTCCCCCATTCTTCTTAAATCCTGATCACTAGGGAAGATGGATGTTAACACTGGCAATGCCAGGGTTCCTAAAGAA
>PVHX01004426.1:34076-76085 GCA_004024805.1 Geosciurus inauris
GGGTCCTCTGGCCTCCCTAAGAGACAAAAGCCTTCCACAGCCCACCCTCATGACATTGCCTGTGAGGGCCCTAAGGAACTGGCTCCGACCAACGAGTAGGAGAAAAACCTGAGTACAACGGTGGCCTCTGAAGTCGTGTTCAGACTCCAAGAAAATGATGGCAAAAATTCCTAAAGCTGCCTCAGTGTTCCAGAGAGTAAACCTAGCATTCCTAACAGTCGCCAACAACCTTGAAAGTGAAAAGTGAGGGCAAAACTCCAGGCAATGAGTGGTAATGGATTACAACATACGGCATATTTTAGGCAAATCAAATCAAAATCCTGCCAAATTAGTATGTGGTCTGCTGTTGCTTCTCCTCCTCCTCATAAAACAGGTAGGACAAAAAGAGACTAAAGATAGTAACGATGGAGACTAAGGAAGAGTTAAGTGGAGAAAGTGCCATCCACTTTACCTCTAAGAAACTTCAGTAGCTCTTCTCCCATCTAGGAGCACTAAGAAGAGACAGTGAAGGTGGGTACTTGTGCTGTGTATATATGCGCGCATAACACGGTTCTAAAGGAAAACGAGCCAGGCAGTACAAGAGGCACGCCAGATCTCAGGAGCCCGCGCCAGCAGCATGCCACAGGGCAGCTGAACTTCACTGTGTCCACCAGGAAGGAAGACAAGCACACCTAGCACACCCTCAGAACTGTCACTCAATTTTCCTGGGCCTCAAGACTGGGAGGCAAAAGTGTCTGTGCTACACTTTCATGTGCTGGTAACTGAATGTTATTTTCTCCTTGGAAAACTTTAGCACTGTGTTAACCTGCTATTAAGGAGACTGCAACACTCAAGTGTGAAAGAGAGAAGCACTTGACACCTGACCAAACTGAAAAATTAAAATCTTAAGTATTTTCCCCATGTACAGATCATCCTCCTTAAGCAATCTCTTCTTGTTAGATACCATCAGCCCCAGAAGTTGTACCATACTGCCTAAATCCACTTTTGCAAAGACATCACTTGTCTATCCCAAGAGAAAATGCTAGACAGGCAGATGAACACAAGCCATTAAAGAAAATACAAGTGGCATTACAATGGTAACTATGACCAGCTTGTGCCCACTACATCAAACCTGTTCCAGGCCTTTATCACTTAATGAAAATTACTTAAGCACAACTATCTTCTTGATCATGATATTCAGAATCCAATTTAACATAAAAGGCAGGCTTTATCTCTCCTAGTTCTTGCAGATATAAAGGATAAAAATTAGAGTTTTAGAGTAGAAAGAAATGTTGGCACCAATCAATGCCCCCTTTGTTAAGTAAACAAGGAAATGATGCAGCAGGCTGATGATTTTTCAAGGACATGAGTGGCAAGGCTGAATCCCAATCTATTTTCTGACTCTTGGTCTAGATGACTGTTCTTCATGTGGACCTCTCCCTTCAGAAATACTTGTTTTCCAACAAGTTCATAAAGTGACTTGTAAAAAAGTGATCAATGTTGTATCAGTCTTTTTAAGTATACTGGTTATGAGTAAGTTTCCCAAAAGAAAATATTACAATTAATGTTTGCATATTCATTCACTGAACAAGTAATGCCATGAGATTATAATGTGCTGGGCACTGTACTCTGCTCCATGTGGCCAGAAAGATAAATCAGACATGATTCTGACCAGTAGAAATTTTAGGCTGGTTGACTAGAAGGCTACAACAGACATCTGAAAGCTATCATCTGAGTAAATGCTACAAAATGTCTTTATTTTTTGGCAAAGTGGCACACGCATAAGTGTATTACACAAAAGAGAAAAGGTAGTTTTCACACAATTTTAAGATTTTCTTATGTAGAAAATCTATAAATTATTAGATATAGAACAAATTTTATTCTAAAGAAAACAGTCTAAGTGCTTAAAATGTAAGTCTGTGGTTTCAAGTACTGCCTTTAAAGTCTCCTCTGTATCTATTTATCATTATCTTTTGTCTCCCTACGTAAAAACCTAGATGTATGATTCAATTAAGTTGAACAAATATTTCAATGTTTTTATATCACAAATATTTCTACATTTTTATATCTAAATGAGAACAGACTATAATCCAGCCAATAAAACACATATATCAGAACAAATGTTTAAACTGGGTTTGAGTTCTACTGGCTAAATACAGAACAGGGTAAAAATTAGGATAACTCACAACACTTGAATTAGCAAAAGATGCCTTAATGCTGGGCGTCGTAGTGCACACATATAATCCTAGCAACTTGAGAGGCTGAGGCAGGAGGACCCAAGTTCAAGGCCAGTCTCAGTAATTTAGTGAGATTCTGTCTCAAAATAAAAATAAAATAAAAAGGGATGGGGATGTGGCTCAGTCATAAAGCACCCCAAGGTTCAATCCCCAGGACCAAAAAAATAAAACAGATAGCATTTAAGCTATGACAATCTAGTGTGGTTTCTATACCATCATAAAAATCAAAATCAATTCCCACAAAATATGCCAGGTCCCATCTGTCAATATACCCTCTCAGGACTAGTAGCAAAGGGAGCACACACCATGCTCATTTACAGGCACCTGAGGCCTCTGCAATTTGTTACCTCGTCTGAGGATGCTTCTGCCTGGATCTCACCTGCCATGCATCTCACCATTCCAGCCTGTCTGAATGCACCTCCACAGAGGGTATTTAATCTAGAATGCATCCTCCCTCCCAGGTCACTGTGATTTTCTCTTCTCTATGCACTCCTAATTTGATCTCTGTTCACCCCTCCAGAAGTTACACTTCTTGAGCACAGGCACACTATTAGTCTCCTAGAACCTAACAAATGCTCAAAAATGTCTGTTGAATGAATGTTGCTGAGAAAGCTGACAAATATTAGATCAAGGATATTAAGTCTATAATAAAAACTCCTTTTTTCAGGAAAAAGGAATCTGTATACAGAAAACTTCTGATTTTCAATAAAGGCAGCCGTCTAAAAAAAAAATCTTACTGTAAGTGTACTCCCTTCTTTGGTTGCCTGAGGTTCCACTGTTAACAAAACAATGTCTCACAAACACTTCCTTCAATCTCAGAGGCATATGGAATAATGAGTAGCTTCTGGTTTGTGAAGTTCCTGACCTGGCGAAGAGCATCAAGTTCTATTTCACTGTTTGCACCGTTTCTTCAAGATTAGCATAGGTTCTCAGAAACAATAAATTTAGAACTGACTTCTAATTAATAGGTGATAAATCTATGAATATTGTAAGCAGACATTCCAGATTCAAACCATAAATCAACACTAACACTCAGGACCTTGGTAAATAGAGGGCAGAGTCAGTTAATTTTGAACTTAAAATCTGCTCAACAGCCAGTAAGTAGACATATTTTCTACAAGAAACCCCAGCCATTCCACATCATATCCTAGAGATGTCTGTACTGCTTAACTTTGCAGAACAGGACTAAGCATGTTTGGAGTCCTGTTAAGATTCTAACTTCTTTTAAAATTCTAAATAATCCCATTGTTGTCCATGGTTGGATGTGAAAACATACTATTTCAGGAAAACTGATGAATGATGTATTACAAAAGCATTTACCGCGTACCAAGGTCTTAAATTAAGAGTACACAGCTTGCTTAGATTTGCCCATGTTACCAATTTTTTTATTCACCATTCCCTCTTGCACCTCAATCTTTCCTTTTGAGTTCAATTTCCTTCTCTCAAATACATCCTTGAAAAGTTCCTTTAGTGAAGGTATGATGGTAGCAGCTCATTTTATCTGTCCAAAAATGTTATTTCATCTTTATTCCTAAATAAAAGTTTAGTGGGAAACATTTTTAAGGCTGGCAGTTATTTTCTCCCAGCATTGTACAGTGTGTCCTTAGGCTTCCAGAGCTGCTACTGAGTGTTGTTAAACATGAGCAATTATCTATGTTCTCTATCCCAGCTCCCTCCACCCACCCCCACCAAACACACACACTCTCTCTCTCTCTCTCTCTCACACACACACACACACACACACACACAGCGTTGGGGATTAAACCCAGGGGCACTCTGCCGCATCTCCAACCTTTCTTTTTATTATTTTGAGACAAGGTCTTGCTATGAGACTGGCCTCAAATTTGCCATTCTCCTGTCAGTCCCCGGTCACTGGGATTACAGGTGTGCACCACCATGTCTTGCTTCTATTTCCTGTTAAGATAGTCTCTTTATATTTGATTTTCTGCAATTTCATTATAATATGTCTAGGTGAAGAATTTTTTATCAATCCTGCTTGGGGTTTTGCTGTGTTTTGAAAGCTGAGAGTTAATGACTTTCATCATTCTAGAAAATTCTGTTACAATACATTTGAAATAGATACTAAAACCTGTCCTATTCTTCTAAAAGCCCAAGTAGATTCATTTAAAACCTCCTATTCTCTTCTTCAATGCTCTTTCATATTATTTTTTCATCTGTAACGGTGAATAAGACAAGACAGGTAATGGGTCCCAATTAGGGTTTTATGTTGTTGTTGTTGTTTTTTAAATGTAAAGGCTACTCCATGAAGTTAACCTGTAGAAACATTTTGGCCAACTCCTCTGCCACACAGTGGTGGGACAAGGGAAGCAAGATACACCAGAGAGTGAAGTCTGTAGGCTCAAGGGCTAAGCCATGGTGCTGGCACTTTTCCAAGACCGGATCAACACAGATTTTGACCAGTTCCCCTACCCAGTAGCTATGCAAGCCCCTAGAATATTACATTTAAGTGGCAACCCCTCTTAGCCCTCTTGCCTTGCAAGAGTGTTATCTCTGTTCTTCTCACTTAAATTCTATCCTCTCACTCTTGTCTTGCTGTCTGTGGATTTCATTCTCCAAATCTGCTAGACAAAAACCTGGAAAGAAACTGGCAGTGAGCTGCTGGTGTCTGCTGACTCTGGAGGGCACGGTCCACATTAAGAGCTGCCACATACCCTCCCAGAGTAGCGGAGAAGAACCCAGCTCTGCTGGCTGCGACCCTCAGAGCTGACTCTGGCACGCACCCCCTGCTATGATTAGCTCCGAGGCCTGGAACTGGCGTTCTTAGCTGCACAGGCCTGCAGCTTATGCAGACCCAACCTGCGAGAACAAGTGCAGTTTCATCTCAAACTTCAGTTTCATCGTTTGGCAACCATGAATGGACACTTCGGAAGGGTAAGTGAAAGGAACAAACAGAACTGCTGCTTTTATTTTCTGGAGTTCTCTACTCCTTTTAGAAGGAAGGAAGGAAGGAAGGAAGGGAGGAAGGAAGGGAGGAAGGGAGGGAGGGAGGAAAGGAGGGAGGGAGGGAGGGGGGAGGGAGGGAAGGAAGAAGGGAGGGAGGGAGGGTGCGTCACCTGTTGGCCAGTTAAAAGTGGTTAGTTAGTACAGCCACTGGTCTGACGGCATGGAGACAGGCTTACTGGAGGAGGCCCGATCAATCCACTTTGCCTCTCATAGAGGAATGCTGGTCAAACTCTTGACAGAACACAAAGCAAGTTAACTGGACTGGTTCAAGAGTCTGTTCTTTTCTTCACTTTCAGACTGACTTGGACCCTGACAGATTCTGAATCCTGAGATGAAGTCTTAGTCTGATCCAAGGTCTTTGGCAAAGAGGTGACCCACTAGTCCCAAAAGCACGAGCCAAGTGGTCCTCCTATCCCTTGAATAAGAACACCTTTCCCTCATGTGTGCTGCAGAACCCATGTGGACTCAAGTTTCTTGACATGCCCCTCTAAATCTCAACTATTTCACTAGGACCTGTAGATACAGTTACTGGGAATTTGAGTCTTTCAGAGTCTTTTAGGACCCAAACACCATCCTCATCCCTGGTGTGCTCCCACACACAAAAAGGGTCCCATTCCCTAGGTTTCCAACCCTGTCAGTTTCACTAGGACCTCATCATCTTAACTGCTGGAAGACATTCTGTGCGTTACCCTCATACCTACTAGAGTAAACAAGCATGACAATACCCGAGAGTGCTACCGGCTTGTCTCCTCTGTGATGCTCAACCCTGTCTCCGGTGCCTCCATACCTGGGAGAGTAAACAGTACAGAAAAACAAGAGTTTTTCCTCTTGAGAGGGAAACGACACAAAGAAAAGGGATTTGGGGTCACACATTGATAAAAGTGACTAACCCAACGTGCAGGCCTCAACACATGGTCACAAATGTTTGAGTTTCACAGGAGATACAGGAAACTGAGTGAGAAAACTTTGAGTGATGCATCGGTAAGGGGTGACAAATCCGACTGGCTCAAGAGTCCCAGGCAGGCCTCAAGGGTGGTTGCCAATAGCTTTGAGATCTACAGGCGATCAAGGGATGCCTTGATCTGGCTCAGGCAGTGGAGGGATGCCAAGGGACGCCTTCTTCCCTCTTGTCTTTCAGATGGGTAACACACCACCTGGCATAGCATGCATACACGGGGGTTCCTTTGACCCTCTGACCCCGAGAAGAAAAGACATATTTTTCTGTACTTGGGCTTGGCCCAATACCAGCTGGAGGACAGGGAGCAATGGACCCTGAGGGAAACAAATTATAATAGCACCTTACAGCTAGACTTGCATGAACAACTGCCCAAACCAGTTCAAGTCCAAACCACTGTGGGACTTTCCTGTACTCTGTGATTCTGCTCCCTTAGTAAGTTCCTCTCTAAATGCTAAAAAAGGTGGCATAGAAGGCTTGGGTGGTGGCTCAGTGGTAGAACACTCACCTAGCATGTGTGAGGCATTGGGTTTGATCCTCAGCACCACATAAAAATAAAGGTATTGTGTCCACCTAAAAAAAATTAAAAACAAAACAAAAAGGTGACGTAGGGGTGGAAGTGCTAAGAGAAAGGGCATCTGGAAGGGCCAGCCAGGGCTTCAGAGAATGCATAAGAGGTCTACATCCTGTTCTGAGGACAATGCAGCAGGCATCACCCCAAAGCACAGGAACTCACGTAAGGAAGACAAGATAGGCCTAGGAATGGGGCGGTGGGGGGGACGGGACACCCTACTCCCACGGGGTTTTCTACTCTCCAGTTAGGCAAGGGAAGGAGATGGAAAGATCTTACAAGTTTCTTTTCCTTAAAAACCTATCAGGTAAACCTAAATGGAATAAATAAATAAATTTTTTTTTTAAAAAAAGAATCAAAGCTGAAGAAAGAAAAAAAAAACAAAACAAAACCTATCCTGAGGACTTGGGCTCCCACATTCTTTAAATATCTGGGCTGACTCTAACCTGATCCCAAAGTGCAACTTCTAGTCTGACACACATGCTTCCTGTATTCTTTTACTAGAATAATTATGGCCACTTCATTTTTTTGGGAAAAACTTCTGTCATTTTTTAGTTCAGTTTTTCTGGCAAATTCACCTTTGGTCCTGCACCTAAATTCACAATATTTTTTTCCTGACCAATCTTCTCTTGTCTAATTAGAATTTTTTTTAAACAGGGATGATGATGGGAGTGAAACATCCCTGGAGAACAAGCGGCCAGGGGGCCCTGTGGTTTCACTATCCACCCTGGCCAACAGGCTCCACTCCTGATACCTCTGTCTGAGTCTTACTGTAAAAATCTGTGATGGTCTCAGTTTTAATTTCCAAAGGGTCTGATATGACACTATGTGATCTCTTTGTCTCTGATCTGTGGAGAGCTAATCCCTCGTAAAAAGCTACCAAATCTTTGTTTCCTATCTGTTTTATGTATATCTGTGCATACCTGTGTATTGTACATCATGTCTACATGTGAGCTTGTACCTACACATCATTTACAGCATACCAGAACTGGCTTATAGATAAATGAGTACTCATAAATTTTTTTTAAAATAATGAAATAAATGTATCTAAATGCCTTTTACTTAAGATGACTTAAAAGGTCAATTTAAATTGGTCAGAGTAAAGATGTCTTTGAAATTACCAACCCACATGTTTTCTAGGTGGTCAATCAATCAAGAAAGCGTTAGTCTCTATAAAATGTTTAAAGTGCAATGTCCAATGCTTTATAAAAAAAATTTTGGCAGGAAAAAACTGGCTTAAGTTCATCTGATATCTTGGTTTTCATGAGTAATCTAAAGTTACCAGTTAAGAATAAGTAAACTAGAATTAACATCAATAGGATAAATCTTCATGAATGTTTGTTAGAAGAGATATCTGATCAATTTACAAAGTTAAAATACTGAAGCATTAACTGCTAAATATGAATTCAAATTCAAGTATAAGACAACTTATTTGAGTAAATAGTTTTTGAGCTTTGTCTAAGTGTTACATAAGTAAAAGTTTTAGTTGGGTTTTATACAGACAAGGCAACTAATAAGTGTTATCTTTTATACATTGTATCTGACATAAAAGAGCCACACTGCCATTTTAAAACCTGGCTTAACATCTGGTTGGGCTTTATTTAAATGAGATGCATTTATACATTAAATAAGTCTATTTCTGATCATTAACACTATTTCTCTTATTAACTTCATTTTGTATCTTCCTTGTAAAACTTTATAACCGTTGCTTACTAGTGTTTTGCAGAAGTATTACTTTTAATAAAACCTAAGTTAAGAAAATAAGCCATCACCTATAGGATAGAGGTATAATGCTAACTTCCAGTACTGATACTGACCCTAATTAAACAAAAGGGGCACTGTAAAATTATAGACATTAAATTCAAGACACATTACTCCCACCGTAGGACTGGTGAAACCGGCCTGCTGCACGTTTAAATCTAAAACATAGGAGACCAAAGTCAGGGAAGTAAAAGGGCTAAGGAACAACAACAAAAAACAAAGCAACCAACATCGTGACCCTGACTCTCTTCGGTCTGCCAAAACTCAGGAAACAACGGGACTTCACTGAAGGTCCTGCAACTCCAGTGAGTCACCTGGAGAGGACCTTAGAGGGAATTCTGTAAAGAGAAGGGTCCCTGGAGAGGAAAATGTCCCTGATGGTTCCAGGGAAAAGCACATGTGGACAGCAAGACCCTGACCCATTCTTTCAGATGGCACACCTAAAAGAAAAGCTAAAGGGGGCTGGGGTTGTAGCTTAGTGGGTGGAGCCCTCGCCTTGCAAGTGTGAGGCACTGGGTTCAATCCTCAGCACCACATAAAAATGAATGAATGAAGTAATGTGTCCATCTACAACTAAAAATATTTTTAAAAGAAGAAAAAATAATGCTAAAGGACCCAAGAGGCTTCTCACAAGTTCCCAAGAGTGACTCCTAACAAATCTCAGCTGACAAGGTCTTTATATATTTCTAATTGATTTATTTTTTTAAAAAGTCTTACACACATGGCAGGAGAGTACAACCAAAACAAAGTCATACATGGACTTTTTTAAAAGAGAAAACAATGGCTCTATTAATATAACTTGAGATGTAATATTGGACTGTCAGTTCTCTCAAAAGTTAAGTAAAACTGGGAGATTATGAAGGGAAGGTACTTAGGAGTGCCTCTCTGATAACTATCACAAAAGGCTCTGCCACAGTCACAGGTTTGTTCTAATTCAATTCAAGATCTTCCTACCCTCCTACATAGGCAAGCTCTATCTACTTCTCACTGGCATGATTACTTATGCCTCAATATTTATCCCTCAAAGAGAAGTAATGTGTCACATGGAAGTCCTCATCAACTTTTCCAAGAAAGCCTACATGACATAGCTAAAGGGAATCCCTCTACCAAACAGGTAACCCTCATGAAAAAGCTGTTTTACAGAAATCAAATGATGCTAGATATCTTAACTACAGCGCAAGAAAACACCTAAGACATCTTAAAAACTAAATGCTACGTGTGTGTTCCTAGCAACCCGCTGATGCTGGCACTGTCTTCGATGGCCTCCACTCACACATCAGTGGCATGTGAGAACACACCCCAAAGTTCACTGCGTCACCGTTTTCATGGTTTTCAGGAACTGACTGATAATTCCGACTGCTTTTGTGCTGTTTACTGAAAATGATGATCTCCTGTCCTGTTCACTGCTGTCTTAATATGATCCCTGCCCAGTCCCCTGCCAACCTCCACCATGGACCTCTGCACTGCTATGATATGTGAGATACCTAAGCAGCATATGGCCACACAAATGGAATTCAAAATGAAATCCCCATCTACTGGGGGCTGTTGCATAGGCCTCTGTAGGATCCTGACTACCATCCCCTTTCAATGTCCCTTTTCAGCCTGAAGAAGCCAGAGTGGTGATCACCCTATTCCCCTAACAGAAGTTAGAGGCACTGCTTCAGAGCCAGGATAAGATAAGATAGCTAATGGTTCCCAATTAAGGCTTTTTTAAAATGTAAAGGCTACTCCTTTACATTAACCTGTAGAAACATTCCAAACATTCCAGTCAACTCCTTTGTCCCAAAGTGACAGGAAAAGAGATCAAAGACACACCTGAGTAGGCTACAGGCTCAGGGGCTAACCAGCATTGCTGGTACTTTCCCAAAACTTGATCAGCACAGATTTTTGACCAACAGCGCTGACACTTTTCTAAAACCTGGTATTGGTCAATACTCCTACCCAGTAGTTACAGAAGACCCTAGACTAGCATATTTAAGTGGCAACCCCTATTAGATACCCTCTCACCCTGCAGGAGTTCTCTCTTCTCACTTGGGTAAGTTCTGCTCCTTTCACCCTTGCCCTCTATTGCCCTCTGTGAATTTCATTCTTTGAATGTGCAAGACAAGAACCCAGGAAGAAGCCGGTGTGAACCGCTGGTGTCTGCAGGACACTGGAGAGCACGGCATGGAGAAAGAGCTGCGACATGCCACAGCAGTGGAGAAGAATCCTGCCTTGCCAGCAAGCATTCCCTACTGTGATTAGCAGCCAACACTAAAACTCTCAGCCACAAAGGCCTGCAGCTTACGCAGATCCTACCTATCAGCAAAAGCAGACCCTCAAACTCTGGTTTCACTAGTAAACATCTGGTAAATTTCTGAGACCTATCATTAATTCACTCTTCAAAACATTTAACCTACCGCCCACTGAGTTTCTAATAAACTTGTCTACCAAGTTCCCAAATTCCAATGGTATTTTTTTTTTCCTTTCCAGCAACTGTTTTGCCAAATCTGCCTGGTCATTTCTGCAGTCTGTTTTGTGTTCCTGTTTTAATCCCCTCTTTCGAGCACTATAAGGTTAACTGGAAAAAAAAAAACCCTGATGATTACAATAATCGGAAGTCCCTGGTAAAAGGAGCCTACTTCCATCGCTGGCTGTTCTGCTACAGTTTTCTGATGTAGCCTTGTTTCTTCCCAGGCTATGTCATCGTGGGCTATAGGCTCACAGCTGGAACACCCTAGAATAGAGGAGTCTGAGGAACCTGGGTTCAAAGTATACTCCTTCAGAAAGGCCACACCTTTGCCCAGGCCACACCTCAGTCTAGACTAGGGTCATCTTTTTTGAATTCTTGGATTTGGGTTTCCCAGAACACACAGGAGGTATAAATCGAAACCCTCAAGTCTGTATTTAGAATGAGCTATGGGCACAAGTTCCACTTAGATCTAAGGCTAAGAAGGAAGAGCATTCTGTGCTGAGCTCTGCTGGACGGTGTTTTCCCCCAGCCTGCTCCCTCCCTGAGGACATCCAGGGCTTCCTGAGGGCCCCATGCAGGGATCTCAGCTCCACCACACTCTGAAGAACCCAGCCTTGTTTCCAGAACACTCACCACTGTGCAAGGCTTTGGAGTGTGGCTGGGACAAAGGCCCTAGGGCAGCATGCACTTTTCTCGTCAGAGGCCCTGGGTGGATCCCTCACATTTTGAGCTTGCAAAACATGTACAAGGATGTAATGGACATTTGTAGGAGTTTCACAGAATTCTGCAGCTAATTAATTATATTGCCATAAGTCTCTGAGAATAAGTTTTAAATAATTTTATTCTTCAAAAGTAAGCGCTGACTCAGCGTTGTTCCTGCCTGTTTCCACGGCACGGTGTGTGTTCACCATGGCTCCTACTCTGCTCCACTTCGTCAGGGTGGCTTGCTTACTACTCCTCGGTCCTGGTTTTAACAGGCATCACAAGGAATGCAGAAATAATGCCTCAGTGCTTCAGTGATTCCTGTTTTGTCCACAGTGCGAAAATAAGAATACAGAGACTATTTGGAGGTGAGAGTCAAGGGCAGTGACAATGGTGTGCATTACTTCGTATTTTTAGAGAATAAAAGCTACCAGAGTTTGTGTTGAATGCTTTAAACCACACTGGAAACAGAATGGAAACTTACTGGTTGATCTTTGGTCACATGTGACAGAAATCCATGAAAGAGATGATAGTGGCTTAGCAAAATCAACAGCAACAAGGACCTACTCTCCGTGTGTTGCAGAGGCAGTCAACACACATGTAGAGGCCAAACTGACAGGTGTCTAAGCTGATGTGAGGGATGAGAGGAACTGACTCTAAAGCTACAGAGAATGAGCCAAAACAGAGATGAAAAGTATAACTAGCTAATATTAAAGCAGAACTATTTAAAAGTAGCACATATATTAAAACCTAATCATATCACCCAGTTAACTTTTTTCGTTGTATTTCACATGATGGGTACCGGGATGTCAAACTACAGCAAGGCACTCAAGACCTCTACTCTCTGGTTACAATCTTCTTTTCCAACCTTAGAGTTCATTATTCCTTTGCCTGCCCTGGTCCATCCCTTGGAATCATTCACAGTCACAATTTTCTGCAACTGCACTGTATCTTCTTTTTGTTCCATCTGTTCCCAAAGTCAGAAACTTCTACAAATGTTCAGATTCTACCCCATCCTTCAAGATCAAGCTCTCCTGCCATGTCTTCCATGAAACCAACCCTGAACAATCTTATTCAACTCTGAAGTTTCCTGAAAACCTACTACTGTACCTTGCCCAAAGAAGAAAACTGAGATATGAAGACCTGCCCAGCATACTAGGGAAGAAAGTAATTCGTACATAGGCGGTAGGGTTTGAGCTCTCATATTCCTTCTTATCCAGTGTTCTGAGATTCTATAAAAACTTTATACCTAAAGTTCATGCTCTTTGTTTTTTAATATGATAAATATTTATTGAACACCTTCCCTGTACCAGACATTTTTAGGGAGCTTAAATGTGATACCTTCTTAATCCTCATAAAACCCTAAAAATGTCACTATTTTATAGATTAGGAAAAAGATATTTTGGTACACTGTCCTAACACTAATGCTATGCAAATGACAGTCAAGGTACCACTTGACTGTCTGGCTTCAAGCCAAAGGCTCTTCAACCAACCAACACCCAGTTGCCAAATTATTTAGAATCTGATTAGGAGAAAGGCTGTTTGGGATTCTAGTGACCTTCATGCTGTCACGTTATTCACCCTGCCCTTCATTTACCCTGCCCTTCATTTCTAACAGTGCCTCAAAAATGTAAACCCATCCCTAGGCTCAAGGGCCTTACAAAAACAGGCCACAGGTTGGACCTGGCTGAGTGTCAATGACTTGTAACGCTCAATACATATTTTTTTTAAAAAAGCTTAAGCTGAAAAACATTTGGCTCCTGCCCTCAAGAGGTCACAATGCAGAGGAGGAGGGAATAAGTAAAATGGATTCAATACCACCTAATTTACACTGAGAACGAGGTATGCATGGCACAGTGAGAGCTCAGTGCTCAGAGGGCACCCACACGTGCCTGGCACTAACATAGCATCTGACATACATTAATTCGTTCTCACTAGAACAACACTAACAGGTAAGATTGTTTTTTGTTATTCTCATTTTACATATGAGAGAACAGAGATATTCAGTAAGTTGCCCAGGAACACCTACAGCAAAGAGCTGAGCAGAAGTTCTAACTTGGGACAGTCTACCTCTGAGGGAGCCCAGCATTTAATTCCATTTGCTAGGCTGCTAAAGGGCAGAGAAGAGGCTTGTGTCAGACAAGAAAGTCAGGACGTGCTTCCCAAAGAAGCAGAAACAAGTGAGACCAAGAACAGGGGGTAGAGAGGCACTGGAAAAGCAGGACATGGGAAGGAAAGAGGAGTGACATACGTGGCAAGCCCAGGAAACAGCCACGGCAGGGTACAACCACAGCGGCAAGACGGCTAAGTCAGCAGCGGGAGCAAGGTCAGAGAGTCGGGCAAACAACACAGCACCAAGTTCCTCGTGTGAAGTTCCAACTTCAACTGAAATTAACTTAGAATTTAAATTCTGTCCTTAGAGCCATGTGGTTTTAAGCAAGACATAACTTTAAAAAAAAAATCTTTATTTTTTTTTTTTAGTTTATTTGACTAATAAATGAATAGATTAGAGGGGCAAGTGTGAAAGCAGCAGCCTCAACAAAGGGGAAGAGAAGGATATGAACAGTCTTAGGTACAAATTAAAATGCCGGCAGAGTGAAGACAGCTGGAGGGCTACAGGCGTCAGGCCAGGGCCATGCAGAAGGGTAGGCGCTGCCCAGGACAACAGCTGGGCACCCAGAATGTGCTATGCCTCCAAGTCTAGAGGACAGGAAAGAGGCCACTGTCCTACTCCTGAGCACAGAACACTTCACACAGTGACCCTGCAGAATGAGGCACGCTCCTGACACGCCTCCACTCCCTGGGAACTGCCACTCTACCCACACTCTCACCACATCACAGCTCTCCTGAACCCCCACCGCGGGCAGCTGAGCGTCCCTTGTTCTTTAGGCTTAGTTTCCTTTCCACTCTTTCGCTCATCAGTACCTTGCTTGGTACTCAAAGAGCACCTAACACAGGGCAAGGAGGCACACATCCACACTCCCGGCAAGTGGGGAGGCTGAGGCAGTAGGATCCAAGTTCAAGGCCTGCCTTAGCAATGCAGCAAGACTCTGTCTCCAAATAAAAATTCTAAAAAGGGCTGGGGCTGTATCTCAGATGTAGAATACTCCTGGGTTCAATCCGCAGCATGCATGCGCGCACGCGCACACACACACAAAGGGAAAAAAGGTGGGAAGGTGGAGCGAGGGGGCCTGCAAGAGGCAGGAGTAGCGCGCTTGCTGTGAGGAGTTCTGCTGCTGCTACCTCTACTCTCAGCACACGTTCTTTCCATGTTTCCCTCTAGCAGGGAGCGTGGAGCAGGACAGCTTCCCGTAGGTTCCAGACCGCAAGTGAAAGACAATGTGGCAGGAGCGGGCGGCTGGCTTGAGGAGACACTGCGTGCACGATGCTGATCTAGAGAAACCTGAACTACATTTGTATTTACATCTGATCGTTAGGGGATGTTGGGGCAGAGATAATATTATGAATGCAGGTTTCTGTTGCTTAGTTGCTACAGGGCGCTCAGAAAGTGGCACACCTCACACCACTAGATACCAGTAGTGCCCCTTTTCTCCCCAATGGTGGCAATCAAAAACTGTCCCCGAAGCTGCGTACTGTTAGTCTCAGCGACTTAGGAAGGTAAGATAGGACCACCACCAATGTGGCATCGTAGTGAGATCCTGTTTCAAAAAGCAAAAAATGTCTCCAGACAGTGCCAAGTCTCCAGGGGCAAAATCACCACTGGCCGAGAACACTGCCCTAGACACAAACTTGGCTAACACCTCTTCTGTGCTTCCCTTTCCTACTCTGAAAGTTTCTCGTTCACTCTGACTCCCAGAATGCTCTTCCAATGTCAGCAGACCAACTTTTTGTTACTCAAACAACTCTTCCAAAGCTTCTTCCAAAAACAATTTCAAGCAGCACAATTACATCCCCCTGTTCCACAGGCATGAATGAACATTTATATGCTGCTGGAGGCACATGCATCTTCACTAAATCGGAGCTCCAGCTTGCTAGTAAATTTGCTTAAGGACATGCTGGTTAACTGTGGGGTTCTTCTAGTATCTTTCATTTGTCCAACATTAAGTCTTTAAGAAGTTCTAACATTCTTCAACTTGATAAGTTATCATTTATTGATCCCTTGCTCTGGTCCAGTAACTGTTCTAAGCACTTTGCATACATTATAGTAAAAAACAACAGACAAACAAAATAAAACTCACAAAACTCAATTTACAGAAAATAGAGATCCAGAGAATCAAGGCGCCAGGACTCAAGCCCAGGCACTTGGCTCTAGAACCCATTCTAAACCCCTACACCATCTGCCTCTAAATGTAGGTAAACTGCATCTCTTCTACCTATTCAAATTGTATGACCTCAGATCACATACAATTTCAAGGTTTTGCTTGCTTTGTATTTCTGTTCTTTCATTTTTCCTATAAAAGCAATAGGAAAACAAGGCTGAAACATGGTGTACACAAGGCCGCATGTGCTTGGCGACAAGCACCACTCGGTGTGTCAGCACAGGGCCTAGGACACGCGGGTTGAATGAATGCTTAAACGTGGCAAGTCTGCAAAACATCCAGCTCAAAAGTCTTCGATTATTCTTCCTCTCTGGCCCTTAATTGTCCCTTTTCTGGGCTTTCCTTCTGGTAAAGAAATGATTCAAGCACCATGGTCAATTTTATGTACAGCACACAGAGCTCATTTCAGACAAGGACAGAAACATGCTTTATTTCCATAAACTTTCTCTTAAAATCCAGAACTAGTCTTCTAGTTAACAGTATTATCAACCTTCAAATAATTAATGACAATGACTTTTGAATTCTCCTCTTCAATAAGTGCTTGAGAACCATTATCCTACAAATATAAACTAGACTATTTTCTCACAGATGCCTTGTTTTAAACTTGCACACTATAGTTCTGATGCCATTTTTCCTTAGTCAGTCTCGGGCATTTTACAACTAATAATATGGCATTACCAAATACTTCATATCTACTTCAAGTTGAGACTTGTCTACAAAATGGACTTCTGCAGAAGTCTATAACTTACATCTCTTCATCTAAACCCAACCAAAAATGAAGACAAAGCATGTCACCCCTCCTCCTCTGGGGATGTAATCTTAAGGCATTTAAGACACTTTGTTTGGGACTGGGGGAACAGGAAACTATTTCTATGAACGCTTTAGGACTTTTGATTTGCATTACTGTTACCTGGCGTTTTAAAAAGCACTTAAGAGCTGTGAGTGCCACGTGTTCCTTTTTTATTGGAACAACACAGCATAGTAGCAAGCACATATGGACACTCAATAAATGCCTTTGGTTGAGGACTGCTTCAAATAGAAGCGGAATTCAGCACAATTAATTTCAGGGAGTGTTGGAAAGTACAAGGGGAAAAAAGCCAGGAGAGGGGGTGGGACCGCTGAGAGACCACGCAAAAGAAACTCTCAGTGAAAAGGGAAGAAAGGTCAAAGGTTCACAGTAGCCTAAATTAAAATCATTTCAAAGGGAAGAAAAGAAACATTGGTTTGCAAAATGCCTTAACCTTCACCTTTACATGAGGCAAGGGTGGAGTCCTGTGCAACTCTGCTGTCAATGCTGACTGTCCCTCTGGAGTAACTGTCCTGGCGCTGTGTGTGCCTTCAAGTGCTTCTGGCTGACGCCGGCGCCGGCACAGCGGCCCACTGTAGAGACCTCGCTGCCCAGAGCCTGGCAGCTCACCAACGGGGAGCGAGCGAGGTTATTCTCTACATGAACAGACTAGTTGTAAAAACGAAAAGAAAAAAGAAAGCAAATAAAAACCCCCTACATATCAGTCATGAAAATATTTTTAGAAATATAAAACCAGCTGGAGTCAAACACGTGCACCTTTGCCACCTGCCACATCTTATCTTCACCAGTCCAACAGAGGCTGCGTGTCCAATTCCTCAAGTTTACAATACAATATGCTTTCAGCACAAATCATTTTGCCAACTCAGAATCCATGTCCTGCGTTTCCAGTCCCCGCTAATCAGCACTCTCGCCGATTAGCGGGCCAGCCTGCTTGCTGCTCGCCCCTCCGCCCAGCCCCAGCATCGCCTGGCTCCACCAACGCCTGTCTGTTCCGTTGCCTCCCAAACGCAGAGGTGCAGTTCCCTCTCCATGAACCGCACTCCTCCCCTGCTCTGCTGCATCTCTTCTCATCTTTAAAGTAACCCTCAACTCTTGGAACTAAACCATGTGTTTCTGTGTCTGGGTTGCAAGGGTAGGCTGTGGGGCACAACACCTACAAGAAACACCTACAAATCGACATTTAACAACTTGCAGCTGCTCTGATCTGCAACCAGGGTAGAAGTCGGTTGCATTATGTTTGTAAAACCTTTGAAGAACTGATGAATCTCTTTTTTTTCAAAATCACATTTGCTATATCTTATCAGTTACACACCACCACCTGCCACATACCTGGGAAGTACTCTACATAAAACTGTATCCGTGAAACACCGCCAGGCTGCTATGGGTAGTACTGCGTGCCAATATAATCAGGAGGAAAGAGAAGAACATGGGGACGGCAACCTTTTCCCAACAGAATCTGAGCACCTGTAACGTGCATCATTATACATTCTCATTAATTTGCCTCACTAAATACAGTCAAGTGAAAAAAAATCTTTTAAGTGTTCATTTTATTTGGAAAGTGTCTTAAAGTATTAAACACACTCAAACACACACATATTACCTATGTGAAATGGAAGAACTGAAAACCAAATGTACATTTAAAATCACTTCAAATTCTACTACCATAGAAAGATAAATGCAGGGGTGGCCAATTAAAGTCTGCCAAATGCCTGGTACACTGTAGGTGCTTAAATGTTCACTGAACTAGAACAAAATCCCTGTTAAGTCAGCCTGTCTTCCTGGCAGGGGACAAGTAAGGACAGGAAAATGGGCTTCCCAGACAATCTGAACAGACTCAACTCCAGCCCAGGACCCGGCTGGCCTGTGTGATCTTTGTCTCCTAAACTTGTATTAAATGATAAACATCACAATGACCTTTGAGGCCTACACAGATTACGCTGTGCCTAAGCACAGACCAGTAACAGATACCCTGAGTCCACAGAAAGGACAGGCTCTGGATATTTAACTACTCTTTATAAAAGGCCTGCCTTATGCCAGGGGCAGGTGATACAACAGTGAATAAAACAGGGGAGTCCGTCCCCTTCAGTTTTCAGTCTCATCACAGAATATACAATGACAAATTAAAACACAATTAGGTTTATACTTTCTAAAAATGTACTAGCATAGCTTCAGTGAGAAATTAAAGGAAGGCTATGGGGGTCGCTCCTGTGCTCCAAGAGGAAGATGATCATTTGGACTGGATTAGCAGAGGACATGGACTTGGGAACAGAAGGAAAGAGGGCAGGGGAATGACTCACAAATGAAGTGAGTAAAGTGGTGTTATTTACTGAAATGCAAGACACAGGAGTATCCAGGCAGCAGCATCAATGAATGATTGAGGCCACAGGGATGGACGTGTATGCTAGATTATAGGATGAAAAGAAACGGAGGTCTACAACTGAGCCTTTCAACATCTTTATTTTTTTGGTACTGGGGATTGAACCTAAGGCACTTAACCACTGAGCTACATCCCCAGACCTTTTATTTTGAGACAAGGTCTTGCTAAATTGCTGAGGCTGGCCTTCAACTCGAGATCCTCCTGCCTCAGCCTCCTGGGCCTCCATGAGTCAATATCTAAGAGAACAAAGGAGTTACTAGAGGGATGAAAGGAAGCTAAGAGAGCATGAGGTCACCATTTCCAGTGAGAGGACAGTTTCAAAAAGACACAGTGGCCAAAAATGCCAAACACCAATAAAAGGTCAAAGAAGAGAAGGTTTGAACCATGTCCTTTGGATTTCATGGGCCGGGGGGTCACTGACAATGTTAGTAAGACTATAAGAACAGCAAGCCATCCCACAGCTCACATCAGCAGAACGGGACAAGCCCTGTTCTCCTTACCTTGAATGCCTCCCAGTCTCCCCCGGCCCCCTTATTCTGGTACACATTTTCTTCCCGGGCACTCTTTCCTTCTCATCTACTGAATCTAATGAGAATGGCATGAATTCTACCTCCTCAGAGTCATCCTTCTCCATTCTTTACCGAATTTTGCCTTTACCTTTCCATCCCTTACTGGATTACAATATAGAACTCAAAACATCTCATTTTGTAAAAATCTGAGTTAATTTTATTTTTAACTGGTACATAAAAACATAAAACTACTACACATTGATGGGGTACCATGTAATGTTCCAAACATTTCACTTTTTATTGAATATTTTCTGTTCTTCCTGTTCTTAGTTCTAACACTTTATACTGTGTATTTGTTGGATGGTGGTAGTGGCAGTGGTGAATTGTCTTTACTTACATAGAATATTTGAATGGTTTCTTCCACAGAGTATATCAACGGTTCCAACAGGAAAGAATTTCCTGAAAAACTGAACTCTATTGTAAGAGAAATGTTTTGTTCCTCTGTCACCAATTTCTGCATATTACGTGGCCAAACCACCATTCGTTATAAAATCTTAAGTTGCTAAACAGGATTCATCTAAAGCAGTTTCTGCTGACCACTTGTGGGGTAATAAGGTATTCTTGTACAGGAATTCAGAATGGAAAATAGAAGGCATAAATCGTGTTTCCAAAAGTCACCAAATCAGTCTTTTTCAGGGCTCAACAGTTCTTCATGTGTTATTTAACCAACCATCATCAACATTTTTGTAGTGCTAGGAATGAAATTGGGCCTCACGTGTGGCAGGCAAGCACTCCACCAACTGAGCTACAATCCCAGTCTTTTTTTTTAAAGCTAAGTTGCGGAGCCTGGCCTGAAACTTGAGGTCCTCCTGCTTCACAGCCTCTCAAGCAGCTGGGACTGCAGGCATCGGCCCCCAGTCCCTGTTAACCATCATTATCCCTAACTCCACCCTTTGTGGAGGAAAGGGAGTGACAGACTTGAACACCCACCATTCCTAGAATAGAATTCAAGAAAGATGTCTGTTTCTTGCCCTAAACTTTCAGAGCTCTACCAGGTGACTCAAATATAAAGATCTTGTAACCCTATCGGCATAGTTAGGCTCAGGCAAACACTAACATTTTAAAAAGTGGGAATGGAAAATCTGAACAGTTGAATCAGAAATGGTATCCAGCCCCATCTTCCAACGTCTGAGGAGAGGGGAGTGAGTAGGGAGATTTCATGCCATTGTGTCCTAGAGTAATCTAATTTAGAGCCACAATGAAGATTTAAAATAAGCCACAAAGTAAGTGTCTGCTTCTGATGGTTTCATCGTAATTCAACTAAAGTTGGCCCTGGAGCTGGTGAACATCTCAGGACATGCATGGTCAGAAGGGTGAAAGAGGTGGAAAACAGGAAAGGACCGTAAAGGGAAGGAAGAGGATAGAGATGGAAGCATTATGAAAAGTGACAGGCATTCCTCCAAGAACGGGAGGGAGCTGTAAGAAAGCTTAACTTTATGACAAGTCATGGTTCGTCCAGAACACTGGATATATCAACAAATGACAAAGCAACCACTGAACTCCCAACCCTTTGGGTAACACCACTGAACCCACAGAGACTCAAGCCTACCAAAGGTACTAACTGGGTTAAATGCAGAGTAGGGGGTAGACTTAATACCCAATTACACAGCACACTCATCAAAAACAAAGGCAATAGCATAAAATGAATGGGTAACTTCCTATTTAAAATGAAACTTGCCTCTTGAATAGCACCATATCTCCTACAAAAATTTATCAGAAAAAGTAAATTCCACAAAGACCTAGAAGGAAAAAAAGGAGAGGAAAGGAAGAAATTAGGAAAAGGAATTATTTAAAGTAACCAAACTGATTTCTGTTAATAGGGTTGTGGTTATACAGATTTTTCAGAGTTCCATTCTTTGCCCAAAAACAGTACAATAAAGCAACAAAGGGAATTTAAAAGCTATGGATTAACAATAAAATGTTACATGCTAGAGATTATAATTGCAAAAAAAGGTACACAACTGATACAATCACAACAGTCCAATACAGAATAACCTTTATAAATTGCGTATAGGGGTCATCAAGAAGTCAGGGAATTACCAACCATATGAGTGCCCCATATCATAAGAAATGAGAAGACCTAGCTGGGAGGAGGTCACATGTTTAGTTAGCAACTGGTAGGCACTGAGAATAAATCAGGAGCCTAATACCCTTGCTTTTTCATGTAGAAACAAATCATGAACAACATACTACTGGTTCAGGCTTGGTTATTTAGGAGGGGAAGGAAGGCAAGGAAAATTAAGACACTTACCTTTAACTGACTTTTCTACCTTTGCCACACCCCATCATTTCTTTCATTCTAACACTGCTGAATCTCTATTTTTACCGTATTAAGCACGTAAAGCTAACTGGAGGGAGGAACAAATTCAAATACTTATCCATACACTGCTCCCCCAACCTGGACAAGCCACAAATGCTGAGGTTATCCTAGGGTTTGATGCAGAAGCCTAGGAGAGCTCCCAGCAGGACTCAGAAGCACAGCAGATACTGGCCAGAGATCAAGTGAAAGAGAAGCCACATCCTGAAGAACAAGCCCAGATGCGACCTCTTCTGCATCTTAAAGTGCCCAAGTTATAAATCTGGGAAGTCCTAATGCTTTTAAGAAAGACTCTGCATCTCAACATATGTGGTTCAAATGGAGCAAAATTTGCCTGTGTAAATCTACTTAAACTTTTTCAAACTGTTCTTCTGTTTATCTCGCATGCTCTAAAGAAGACTTAGAAAAAAGGAAGCTAGGCTGAGTTCTATTGTTTGAGTTTTCAAAATCATACTGAGTGGTAATATACTCAAGGAAGCAGAGGAAGAATATGCTCCCCAAAGCAGGTATTATCAAGCAAAAAAAGGGGGGTGGAGAGGAGTAATATTTACTATGTTGGCATTCTGTAGAAATAATAAAACAATTCACCAGAAAAAACATTTTTTCTTGATGAACAAATACAAGAACATTGAAAACAACTGTATTAATGGTAAACATTCCTAGTCTTAAGACAAACTGTACTTTTTTTTTTTTTTTTTTTGGTACCAGGTCTTGAACCCACAGGTACTTAACCACTGAGCCATATATCCAGCCCTTCTTTATATTTTATTTAGAAATAGTGCCTCACTAAATTGCTGAGGCTGGCTTTGAACTCGCAATCCTCCTGCCTCAGCCTCCCAAGCTGCTGGGATTAGAGGTGTGCACCACCATGCCTGGACATGCTGCTCATTTTAACAAACTGAGGGCAATCCCTTAATTCTGTGGTCAGCAAATTTGCTGGCCCAGAGTCCCTGTCATAACTATTTACACTGCTTTTGCAGCACAAGAGCAACCACAGATACTACATTGATGTTACATGAGCAAGTGGCGTCCTTGTCTCACAATAAAAGTGTGTTTATGAACACTGATATTTCAGTTTCACATAATTTTAATGTCAGATATACTACTACTCATTTTTCCCCACCTAAAAATATAAAAATGAATCACTGCTCATGGGCTATACAAAAACAGAAAACCTATCAGATTTAGCTTGAGGACCTCTGCCTACCACTGTGTTTTCATCTCTTCTACAGAGCCTTTCCAAAGTCCTCACTTCATTACAGTCCTCCTCTCCTTGCACATCCCTCCCCCAGGGCACAGTTTGAAAGTTTTAAATCAAAATCTACCCATGCCAATGAAAAAAGCCACCCATCTGGACTTCTCCTGTGTCGCGCTCCCCTGAACTACCGTGAGGTTCCCAGTCTTGCCCTGCTCGACCTGAACAAGCCGGGCCCAGCCAGCCTTCCCATGTCCTTTCTTTTCAACCATCATTTAAGATCACCGCTGTGCAAGGCCACCTCGATGTGGTCTCGGCACCTGGGCTGCCTGCTGATAGGGCAGTTTTAGTCCCAAATACACTTAATGCTTAAAATCTCTCCAGGAACTATTCAAATGGCTTCTAAGGAAGTTCAGGAAAAGAGTGTGTCTACTGCTCCAAACTGCTTCTCTCTCCACTTTCCCTGTTAGTCTTTTTTATTTTAAATTTTATTGTTGACTTTATTTTTCTAATTACTATGGTTAATGATATTATTAGAACAATGATCTAAAATGTTTTAAAGCCTCAACACATCTTTCAACTTAAAGTCACATGGTTCTAAAATTTTTAATTATCTAAATAATAGAACAATATAAGTTTACATTTAACTATAAAATATATTTGAAATATGTTAAAGTCAGTACTAACTTGGAAAGGTACAATCACAAACCTGGAAAATCGTTTAGTTCACAAAAGTAGCCTCTGTGGGAACTGCAAGAACATGCAGGGGTGGGTGCACTTAGAGAAATGTTCGGGCCCCTGTGAAAAGCCAGGTCGCGGGCAGACTGCTCCTGGTGGCGGGCTGGAGGTGGAACGTTCAGTAAAGACTGACGCTTCACTCTCCATCTCTCCCATCCACCAAGCAAGTGTTTAAATTCACTGTATTAAAACTGTTTCCAGCCATTTCAACTGAATGGCGAATTCTCCTAATGTCAGATGCCATCCCAAGGAGCAAAACCAGAAAAACAAGCCAACATGTGAGCAAAAGCAAAAGCAGAACAGACCAAAACCCTAAGCTTCTCTCTCTCCTGAGACTCCTGGTCGCATCTTTACAACATCTTGCACAAACCACAGGAATGGCAATTTCCTACACTCTACAAAACAAGAAACTGTCTTTTGTTATGCTGCCAACTGTACAAACCAAAGGATTCTTGCAGGCTACTGTAGCCCAAAAACCATGAAACCAAGGAATGACTCCCAAAAAGCAACTTTCGGGGTCCATGAGAAGTCAAAACATTTAATGTTAAAAGAATCCTTAAGATTACAAAAAAAAAAAAAAAGAGTCGAATGTGCTATGGATTTTTATTTGAATGCCATGTGGGAAAGAAGAATAAGAATACAGAACTTTCAAAATAAACTGTAACTACACTTTCTGCAAGGAATTATTTCTTTAATTCTTTAATGTTCTTTTTAACCTCACTGAATGTCATAGAGCTCTACAATCCTAAAAGGGCAGACTATAACTCAGGATGCATTCAAGATAGCCACCGAACATTAAGTCATGTATTGCCCACCACTAGTTCAATATTGGATAAAAAGGGAAAACACCTGTTGCCAGAAATTCAACTCTTATTCCTTACTATATTGAAAGTTTTGATTTTAAAATAACACTAAAAACAATGTTTCTCCTCTTATTACTCTTTCCATCTTTTTGCCCCTCCTAACCTGTCATAAGCCATTTACTGATTCAATGAATAAAAATGAGCAAAATCATAGTCTAGACTTTCCGTCATCAGCTACTCCATATTTATGGTGAATTAAGGAGCTCTCTCTGGGCTGGGGTTTTGGCTCTGTGGTAGGGCGCTTGCCTAGCAGTGTGAGGCACTGGGTTTGATCATTAGTATCATATAAAAATAAATAAAATAAAGGCAATTCTGTCCATCTACAACTACAGAAAATTTTTTTTTAAAAAAAGCACAGAGCATAATCACAGCAGCACAGTCTCCAGCTTCTTCCACCTGCCCTGCATTCCTGGGTTACAGTTTCTCTAACAGCTAATTTCCTTTCTTGCAGGGTTTAACTTGGTGTGGGCCGCTCTCCACTTCCTTATCTACCCTGTCGTTTTTTTTTTTTTTTTACAGGAGTTAAAGCAACTGTGTAAGAATGCCTTAAAACATCAAAGACCTAGAGCTTCACTGGACGTGTGTGGCACTGGAGGAAGAGGAGGAAAACGTGAGGTAATGAGGATCTGCTGTATTTACCTTCTGTGCAGGCCATGTGGACAACAATAGAAACTATGCAGGGTGCACTTTTGGTCAAAAAAGAACATGGCAGCCCAATGGGAGGCCTTTGTTCTTCAAAAGGGTCTCCTTTTCCCCTTTTGTGCTCCACTTAATTCATGGCATCTGAGCTGCTCTTGAACTTGACAGACTGAGAGAAAGGAAAGGAGAAGGGGGGAGTCAGACACACAAAGAAAAGGGAAAAGGAAGCACTTCAAAGAGACTCCATTGGAAAAAATCAGTTCTACTGCCAGTTTTGATGAAGTTTTAGAATCTTAAAGGAGTTAGAAAGTATAATTCAGTGTTAAAATATTTAGTTTTCCCAGAGATGATAATAAATATAAAAGTTGATTAATAAGGTACAACATTATTATGTACTGAGAACTTGATGTATTTTTTCTGCTACATGTGCTTTTGAAATATTAGTAATAAAAGTTTTATTTTTCAACAGTTATATGAATGATAGGCATTCTACAAGCAGAACAAGTAATTAAATGATTTCCTAGCTTAGGGGAATTTTAGCCAGTGATCAAAGAGCACTGAGGAGTACTACGAAACCACCAGCGCCACCTGCAGGATGAATACAGGCACGCATGCTACAATATATTTCAAAGCCCAAGATTTTAAAAGACAAACTGTGACATATCACTTTGAAGTCAAAAATTAAAAAAAAAAAAAAAGTAGCAAATAACTTCTGATAGAAGACAAAGCCCTAGGAATCTCAGGTCAATTTTAAGTATTCACACATATAAATACAAAATCACAGAAAGGTTATTATTAGCTGTTACATACTAATATGAAAGGTTGTTTCAAAACAATTATTTTTAAAGATTTGGCTGTAAAATAAGTGAATGACCCATGGCTTTTAACACACACTCATCATAAAACAACCAAGTGTGAGACACGGGCAGTTGCCCTACTGCACTAGACCTGGCATTTCTCCAGGTCTCTCTTACACATCTTACATGTGCAATTTTGTGTTCTATACTAGGCATATTAGCTTTTGTGGTTTTTTTTCTTCTTAGAACTTCATTTTCCCCATTTAATATATTTTATACCTCCTTTTCTATCAGTACATAAACATTTCAGTTTGGGGGAGTGCACAGCATTTCACTGTAGGGATGTACTAATGACTTATGACCAAAGGGCTCTTGGTAGGTACTGAACTATTTCTATTTTTTTCCACTTTATAAACAAAGCTTCTAGAAAGAGCACTATACGTAAAGATTTCTTTACTGGTGTAAATGTTCCTGTCAACAAATGGCTAGGGGCAGAATTTCTAAGTGAGAGGGACAAATATTTAAAATTTAATATATCAAATGTTTTCCAAAAAGTTGTGCCAGCTAACTCCCTGATAATGATGCAAGAATGTTTCCCCTGACCCAAGACAACAGCAATCTTTTAAACATTTGACATCTGATAAATCATTACAGAACATCTACATAAACTTTCTTTGAAATTGAGAATGACACTTACTCCCAATATTTACTAATAAAAAGATTTTGTGAAGGAAGTATTAATTTTAAACTACCTTTATAGCCAAGTATTATTTTACAGTTATATCTCAATTTCATCTTAGAATTATTACCCACTTACTTATCACAATGCTTTCAGAGAACAAAAATCCATCCTCAGAGGACAGTGGTGCACAAAGAGGAGACAGAACATCTGCTGCAAGTCCCAAGGACAACTGTCAAGACAGCCAGACATATGCATGCACACCCTCTCCACACGGTAGAGCTTTCACGTGGATTTGTGCGTAGTGGGCCAGTTATGGTATATTTGTTTAAAAGTAAGGAAAACCAGGTATATAATTTCTTATCTACACACTTTGCAAATCTATGGATTTAACAGCATCATGGTTTAGCACTGACCTAAGAGGAAGCCAGAATTTTAATTCCTAAGAGAGAGTTTCTCAACCTCAGCACTACTGACATTCTGGATCAGATGGTTCTGCTGGGGAAGGGAGGTGGGCTAGCTCGTGCTCTGCAGGGTGTTTAGCAGCACACCTGGCTTCTAGTCACCAGGTACCACTAGCATCAGTCTACAATTTGTGACAACCAAAAATGTCTCCAGACATTGCCAAATGTTCCCTGGGGACCAAAAGGGGTGGGACAGGCAAACTCATTCCCAGTTGAGACCCTAGGATGTTTAAATGAACCATCACACACATTTGATAACTGCACAAACTGCTCCACAAGTTCCATTTTAAAAGTGTACAAGGGTGGGAAAGCTCGTGCCTAGCATACATGCGGCCCTGGCTTGATCCCCAGCACAACATTTTTAAAAATTAAAGATATAAGATATGAATATTTTAAAAAGTTAAAATACTATCAAATTCTTATTAGCCTTCATCACGCTCTGGAGCAGCAGCACCCAATGAACCACACCAAAACGAGGACTCTAATTGCTAGCTCACACCGATGTTTCACAGCAGTTTAACAAAAGGAACATTGAATTTGTGCAAAAACCTGAGCTATTATCATGAACGATCCTGTTGAATCCATCTCCAATACACTCCTCGAATCCATTACTTCTCTTTCGTAATCCTCATCTGAGCCATCACCTCTCATCTAGACTCAGAACCTTTGACTCCCAGGCTCCACTCTATTAGTACAGTAATGCATTCAACTAGTATTTACTGACTGCCTGTAATATGCAGCACTCTACACACTAAGAACACATGAGCACACAAAACTCTTACAAAATCCTTTATCCTAGTGAAACTTATGTTCTAGAATAAACTGTTAGAGCAGAGGACAGTACGCATTTGGTGAAAAAGAAAGTAGGAAAGGATGGGCAGAGGTAGGGTCTTGTACAAAGACCAGAAGGAGGCTAGAAGCGAAGCACATGGATATATGCAGAAAAACCACTCCAGGTAAAATATAAACAAGTGCCTGAGGGGGGAGCATGCCTCTGACTTTACTCTGAAGAAAATGGTAAATCCCTAGAAGATCAGAAACAGGGGAGCCATGCTCAAACACCTCAAAGGAAAACAGAGCTATGTTGAGAACAGGCTGTGGGGCTGCAGGGGGAAAGCAGGGACTAGTTCATTCATACATTCAGACGTGGGTAGGTACAGTGGAGACGGTTAGTGGTTAGACTGTCAATCTATGATTGATGTTGGATTGTGTCAATCTTCAAAAGCCCTCCAATGCCATTTCTTCCCAATGTACTTTATGTAAAACACAAAATCCAATATGGCCTAAAGGTTATTATAATCTGACCCTTATTCTTCTAGCTTCATCTTACTCCTCAATAATCAAAATACATTCTGGCCACACTGATCTTCCAGGTCATCAAATACTCCCAAGTTCTCTTCCACCTGGGTCGCCTGGGAGAAGACTGATCTCTGCTCTCTGCCTTGCCAGCACGCTCTTGGATCTCAACTCTCAGCTTAAAGCTCATTTCTGCCACAATACCCTCCTGACATGCCATTGCAAATGAGCTTCACTCCTTTCCCCAAAGCACTATTCCTTGATAGAACCCACCCCAGTTGACAATACTGGCTTAATTATGAATGCTTAATGTCTGTCTCTCTAGACTGTAGGCCATACATATCCCCATGACCTGGCACAATACCTGGTACACAGCAAGCACAAAAAATACTTGAACAATGATAGAGTTTTGTCCTAGCTCTGCCAGAATATGCCCTCATCACTCAAGTTCTCAAATCGCAGTATACTCTCCCCCTCTCTGCACCTTAAGACTCTGATGGTCACAAGAGCTAGAGTAAATGAGACAAAGAAGTAGGAGATCACAAGGAATCTCACTAACGTTTTGTGTGAGCAAGTGGCAGAAGATGAACACGGGCCTGCTTTGTGGGGTTAGGATACCTGAACTTTATTTAGCAGTCCAAAAGAGCAGCATTAAAGGCTTTCCCAGCAGTATAATACAACATTCAGAGCAAACCACATTTTTGGAAGATTATCTGTGGTGTATTAATTCACAAGAAGAGTATGAATGCAAAAATTAGAACTAGAAGCCAACAGGTAAACAGAGCCTCAACCAGTTTTAAGACTAGTTGGATATGAAAACATAAATATGCACTTTTCTTGCATACTCATTAGTGAAGGTTCTTAGTGTTATTTGATAACTAAATTAAGTTTACATTTGTTTTACTTGCTTACACAGAAAACAAAAGTGATCCAACAATGGAAAATACTTTCATTTTCTCATTACTTCATTACTGACATGATACCAGATTAATCTTCCAAAAGCATAGCTCAGATCATATTACTCAAAAAACCTCAGTGGCTCCCCACTGTCCACTGAATTAAGTCCAAACACCTCAGCCTGGTATTTGAGACCCTACACAAACTGGCCCAACTTCCTTGTGCTCCCCTATATTCCAACTGAAGGAACTACTTTTGCTCCCATAGTAGCCAATTGTTCTGCCTTCATCAGACTTTGCTTCAGACCATCTCTTCCTTTTGAAATGCAATCCCACCCTCCACTCAGAAGTGCCCTGTCAAAAGCCATCCTTCCTCTTTCAGGGCCCAGCTCAGTTGTTACAGCCACTTTCAGAACCTTTCCCCAGCCCACTTAAAGTACATAATGCTCTCTCCCATTCCCAGGGCTTTGAAACTCACCACCTTCAATCTTGAGTGGCTTTTTCCTTATAGGTCTGATCTCCCTCAATAACCTTGCAAGCGATCTCTAGCCCCGTCTTTGAAAAACTAATATGGGGCATGTACACACAAGGGCAAACAACCGTTATCTGTCCTTTACAAACTGTTCTAAGAACATATTCCCTTTGAAGGGAGGACTTGTTTCTGATTTACCTTGCAGCTCTTTGTACAAAGTATGTACTTGAATAATTGTTGATTTAAAACAGTCAGAAATTTTAAGTCAAAAATAAAATTTGTGGGCTGGGGTTGTGGCTCAGTGGCAGAGCACATGCCTTGCATGTGAGAGACCTTGGGTTCGATTCTCAGCACCACATATAAATGAATGAATAAAATAAAGGTCCATCAACAACTAGAAGAACATTTTTTTTTAAATATAATTTAATATAATAAAATTAAATAAAATTTGCCATTGTCACTCTGGTCTTCCTCACTGAGCCACTTTAAAAGCGGCCGTTTATTAAACAAGCATCTGTACTCTCACTGGCTATCCCACACACTAAGAGGGGAGATGATTAAAAGTAAGTACTAAAACAATCATCCCAGGCTGGGGGTGTAGCTTGGTGGTACAGCACCTACCCATTATGTACAAAGCACAGGGTTCAATCCCCAGTCCCACAAAAAGAAAAACAAAACCCAACCCAACCCAACCCAAACCACACCATACCACACTAAAAAAGCAACCCACCATACCATTCCCATCCTAGGAACACAAGTCTTATTTCCAAAGCAATCAGAAAAATAGTAAAAGTGCTATATCAAACAACCATATGCTAAGTTAAATATGAATTTCAAAAGCTGGAACAGACATCAAGTGCCAGGGAAAAGCTGGCTAGCCTCAATGGAGAAAGCTTAGGAGAGACTGGGCCAGAGAGCAAGAGGAGGCAAGACAATCCAAAACAGTGTGCTCCCAGGTCACTCCAACAGCCATACCCATTCCTATATCTTACTTTAAAAACAAAACAAAAACACTCAGAGCACCATATCTCTAGTTAATAAAGTTTATGGTCACTGGTCCCACTCCCTGCACATGAAAGTCTGGTTCTGGTGCACACATGAAAAATCCATAAACCCCAAAACACAAAATCATTTCCCATATTTTCTTCACATGCTCTGGCAGGGCCAAGCTCCATGATGACCATTTTAAAAAGCCTAATGAAATTTTTTCCATATCTTTAAAATTATAAGTAACAGTAAGATTTTTGCACATGCATACAATGTAACAATTTGGTTCCCCAGAACCTCTCCTTTCCCTCCCAGTGTTCTCCTGGTTCCTTTACTGATCTCCCTTCTAATTTCATAAGACCCCACTACTACCTTCCTCTCAAACTTTTTTTCCCCGTTTTTTCTCTCTAGCTCCCACACATGAGAGAAAACATACAACCCTCGACTTTCTGAGTTTGGCTTATTTCATTAACAGTGCTCTCAAATTCCATCCATCTTCCTGCAAATGACATAATTTCATTCTTTAATGGCTGAATAAAACTTCATTCTGTATATGCATCCCGTTTTCTTTATCCATTCACTTAGTGATGGACACCAGACTGGTTCATAATTAAGCTATTAGAAAACCCACTGAAACTATTCTTAAAATCAGCTGCAGAGTCCCTACAGCCTCTGCCCAACTTAGTCTGACAGTACCAGCAACTGGACAAATCTGGGATAGGTTATGGTTGACGGGCTGCTCTCACTCCTGCTCAAATGCTTCAAGTCAGAGAAGTCTTTTAAACACATCAAATAAGAAGTAGCTGAGAGCCTGCAACAGCCAGCCTGAGTTCACTATTCCAGTTAAGTAAGCTTCCTCTGGCCCTCAGTGCACTCATCACTAAACGGAGAATCAAACAGCTAAGTCAGTACTATTGTGAAAATCAAGTACTACTGTGATCCTGTGTATTAAAACACCAAGTATACTTACCTAGCAAACAGTGAGCAACCAAAACACTGCTTCCTGCGATTATTATCCAAAATAATTAAGGGCACTAATTTAGTCAGGACTACTCAGGAAGTAACACAGTAACACAAAAGGTGCCAGCTTCAAAAGGGAAAATTGGACACACTGCTAGACATGAAGTTACCATTAAAAGAAATGTACAGCACCTGTATGCATGGAAATGCATGGAAACTCAATCTATGACAACAGGGCACTGCAGGAAGCTGAGGAAAGGGGAACGTGGGCAAATCATGCTGAGAAAACTGGAAATCCTTACACCCTTTTTAGCCCCTCACGTAACACCCTACACAAACTCAATTCCAAGTATATTAATAATCATCAATTAATAATCACAATGCAGGGGCTGGGGTTATGGCACAGTGGTAGCGTGCTCACCTGGCATGCGTGAGGCACTGGGTTCGATCCTCAGCACCACATAAAAATAAAGATATTCTGTCCACCTACAACTAAAAAATAAATGTTAAAAAAAAATAATCACAATGCAAAAAAAGTAAAATTTAAAACGTGGAGAAAACATAAGGGAACTTGAAACACGGGGAACACAATGACTTCTTCAATAAGACACACCAACCATAAAAGAAAGGATGGTACATCCAACAGTATTAAAATCAAAAACTTTCCGTCCATTTGAAAACAAAGGCAAACCACAGACTTGGGAAGAATATTAGAACACATGTAACCAAGGAAGTATTGGAATCCAAAGCATTCCTACAAATCAATGAGATAAAACAGCCCAATAAAAAAGGGCAAAATGTACTAACTGGCGATTCACAGAAGCGGCACACTAGTCAAAAGTGCATGGGGGGTGACGTGCGTGGGGCTGCTCGGGCCCCAGCATGCAGACGGGCAAGTAGGGTCCATGGGATCACACCAAATTAAAAAATAAAAATTAAAAAAACAAAAAAACAAAAAACTGAAAAGCACATGAAGAGGTGCTGGTGTCTAATTAATAATAAAGAAAATACAAGCTAAAACCCCTATGAGATGCCTATTCACGTCCTTTGGGACTGGCAAAGTTAGCAGTACCCTGGCAAAGCTGTGGAGCAGCAGGAACCACACTGGTGTAAGAACGTAAACCGACCCAGTGAGGTGTCCAGGAAAGCTGAAGCCGTGCACAGCCCACCAGTGACTCCATTCCTAGGCCTGTACACGTGCACATACGCTTTGTGCACACACTCTTCAATGAAGCGCCTGTGCCGTGCACAAGGCAACACAGGCTATCTACTGCAGCGTTGTTTGAGTGCCAACAACTGCAGTCAAAAATGGCCACCAACAGAAGAATACATCCACCATGGCCTATCAGTGCAATAAAACACTTCGCAGTGAAAATGAATTGTGGGAGACTTTGCTGACCACGGTGACTGCTGCCTTCTGGTGCTCATGCCATCTGACGTGTTCTTTGCTGTTCCTCGCACCCCCAGTGGCAGCCCTCAACGTGCACAACGTGAGGCCGAGCGGTTTCCCACCTGCAATCCCAGCTACTCTGAGGTGGAAGGGCTGAATTCAGGGCCAGCCTGGGCACTCAGAAAGACCCTGTCTCGAAACAGAATAAAGAGGGCGGGGCAAGTAGCTCAGTGACAGAGCACTCCTGGGTTCAATCCCTAGTACCAAAAATTACCAGCAAAATGAGTCAGACTAATATGAATTTGACATATAACACTGAGTATAAAAAGCTGCATAAAAAGGGCTGGAGTTGTGGCCCAGTGGTAGAGCGCTTGCCTAGCATGTGTGAGGCACTGGGTTCGATCCTCAGCACCACATATAAATAAATTAAATAAAGGTCCATCAACAACTAAAAAAAAGTATTTTAAAAAAAGCTGCACAAAATACATAATGTTATACTGTACATATAATGTTTTAGAAAACACAGTTAGAGACATATTACACATATATGAAGAAGGGTGGTCACCCCCAGGGTTTGGAGGAAGGAGAACATCCTACAAGAGGGTGCTCCTTAGTGAGGCCCTCCCTGTAGCCACCAAAACTACACCAACTGAAACTGCAATCCTCCGGCATTCCACATCCCCAGAGCACCTTCCATACTTCACTTTGTACTTGGTACTTGACATGAGCCAACAAGAGCAGGGGTTTGCACTGTGTCATTGTTACCCCAGGACCTAGAGTAAGACCAGGAAGAAGTTCTGAGAGCCCCAGGTATGGACCGGGGACCGCGACTCCAGTGGGGCAAGCGGCACAGCAGCAGCAAAGGTGACGAGGTGGGCAACCTGGGGCGGTGCCCATTTGTTCACAGCCCACAGTGAGAACAGTTCTTACAGAAGAACATGCGCCACGGACCTGGCAATGGGGAGCAGCATCGGACACCAATTAAGAGAAATGTCATCCCTCCAAAATATCCCACTCTTGTCATTAGCAGACTTCATCACAAAATCTCTTACTCAATTTCTATTGCATTTTGAATTCTATCAATTAAAAATGTATGGATGTTTGTTTTCTCTTGTTACATAAGCATCTGCGTTCTACACGACACCCCTGACGTGGGCCTTGCACAGTGGTGCAACAGCTGTAATGCCAAAAACAAATAAACAAACAAACAAAAAAACCCTTTCGTTTCACTTCTCAGCGAATTTCTTCAGATCTGAAGCTACTGTATATTCTAAGCCTTGAATATTTCCAATATTTTCAACTGAAAATCAATTTTAGGGCTCAAAAGAAAGATGTTTCTAGGGAGAAAAATCACAGTAACTGGCTCAGGCCAAATGCCTAATCACGCCACAGGCAGGTACAACGTCACTGTAGCCTTTTTTGTTTTTATTTTTCATAAAGCAAATAAAATAGAGCCTATGCCTTAAGAAGTTGTTTTTAAGTTCTCTTTTTCATATTCGTAGAAACATTTGCTACTCTGTTTAAATTAAAGAAAAAGTACTGCCAATGTCAGATTTTAATGTGAAAGACCATCTGATGCCCAAAATGAGACACGATTCCTCACCACTACCTGTTCCTGTAGAAAGCAGTAGGTGATTCCCTGCAGGATGTAGTCTACAGCTCCCCATCCAGCTCAATAACAAGCTTATCACCAGAAGTACCCTGAGCAACAGAGAGCATTGAGAAGTGGCTCTGTTATAAATTTAGGAACAAAATTAAAGGTCCTAGGGAAACATTTTCCACAAGCACATCCAGACAATGCAGAGGGACTGCCACAGACAGGATTTTACTGCTCTACAAGTGTGTCTCTCCCTAATGCAACTCAGAATTATGACTGCCTCAAAACAAAGATGTGTGCAGCTGTAACCAGTGCACCCAGACCCTAATGTAACAAAGGTATTCACTTGGCCTCTTCAGAGCTACAAAGTCACTGTGCTGCTGTGTCCTTAAGAGTTTCCCAAATGTAACAATGATGACAAATCCCTGTATCCACAGGCACTTAGTTCATCCAAAGACCATCACTTCTCAACTTCCCTGTTGGCATAAGTGAGACACATGGTACAAACACCACTGAGCTGAAACATGAGATCTGAATTCTAGTCTCAGCTGCCACTAGCACACACACCCAACCTCAGCTGCTCTCAGCATGGAGCTCAAGGTTATTTGGTGTGAATATCCCCACCAATTATTCATGTGAAGATTTACATCACGTCCACCATCTATTCTCTTCCCTCAAATACAACCACCTTCATTCTATATCAGTTAGAAACCTGTCAGTTTCAAAGGACAGAAAACCCCAATGCAGACTAAGCAAAAAGTCATAACTGGAAGTCAAGCAGAGCACACATCAGACACTCAGTGACATCCTCAGAGCCACATGCGCGCACAACTCTCGGCTCATCTCTCCTTATTTTGACTTTATCCTCCAGCTTCCACTCACGTGGCCAGGTGACTGCACACTCCTGCCTTTCATGAACCCAAGGCTTAATCACAACGTGGACGCTTCTTCCCACAGCACACCCTGACTGGCTGTGATTGCTGGGTCCTGTGCCCACCAGAACAAACAGGTGACCTGGGACCACTACTAGGCAAGAACTAAAAGTGGGGCAAGCTTTCAGCCAAAGCACTGCTGTTCTCCACATTCTCCCACCAAAAGCCCACCCCTGCATTTGGGTCCCTGTTCCCACCAGCTGCATCCCCATACCTCATTATTTTCTTTTAAAACCTAATCATCCCCTTGAAACCTCATCTTAATGTCTGGCAGTGTTCTGTACTCTTCATGTGGGTGAGAACTCACTCTTGTCTTCCTCATCTTCTAAGTCAGTTTGTCACCAATGCTAGAAGATCTCCCTCCCTTGCTTCTTTTTTCTGCTCTGCTTCTTCCCCAACCGTGACTCCCCTAAAAATGCTTCTGCTTTTTTGGGGGGTAGGGGGGGTTTCCTGCATGCCAGGATAGTACTCCACTGGTAAGTAGAGAGCCTCTGCCTCCCTCCTGCCTGGATATTCTGACCACCTTCCAGCCCTCTCCCTGCCTCCACTCCAGTCTCCTCACACCATTCCAATTTATGCTGCGTTCTGCACCTGTGACCTTTCTGCCATAACAGTAGATGTTCAAGTTCAAGTCTCCTATTATTCTCCTTCCATGTTTATTAAGGTCTTCTTGCCTTTGGCAGTATAAGAACCACTCTACTTCCAGCCATCCTCACCCTGTAGCTGAATAATGCCAACCACCTGTAATTTCCAAAATTCAGCAAGCAGTTTCATACCTCTGTCCTTTTATTAGAATCACTCTCTGGACTAGAATTTGCTTGTGATCTCCGAATTCAAGGGATCCCCTACTCAAACACCTGACAGAATGAGATTCAGCTAAGATGTTTCTACTCTTATGAAATGACATTATGTAATCCTCAGGAAAATGGACAGAATTTGAGAACACTGTTAAGCAAAATAAGCCAAACTCAGAAGGTCAAGGGTCATATGTGGAAGCGAGAGAGAGAAAAAGGAAAAGAAAGGTAGGGGAGGAAGAGTCTCATGAATCTCCAAGGGAGATCAGTAGAGTAGAGGAAAGAGACCAGGGGGCGGGAGAAGGGAAAGGAAAGACAAAGGGGAAATACTGGGGAAGGATACTGGCCAAATACACTGCATGCATGTACTAACATGTTAACAATGAATCCCACTAAACTTACAAAAATTCCTACATGCAGCTAGAGTATGAATATTCCTGAAGTTGCCTTTTTTTTTTTAACCTAGTTGCATCAGAAAAGCAAAGAGGAAGGGAGGAAACAGAGAAGGTGGGTAAGTTGGCTAATCATAGCAAAGACAAAACCTTCCCCTCAGCCAACATCTTCTATTCTTTTATCCAGTGAAGTGGCAACCCGACACCAAGTTAATAGAAAGGGAAAACAAAACATAACAAAGCAAAAATAAGCCTAAGATGAACTCTATTTCTTTAAAATAAAAAATTCTTGCCAGGAGCAGTGGCACATCCCTGTAATCCCAGCTACTTGGGATTCTGGAGTTGTAGGGTTGCGAGTTCGAGCAATTCTGAGTCCCTGTCTCCGAAGGAAAAAAAAAATCTTTACCAACTTTACCAAGTTTCACTCTGGAAAAAAAATAAAACTAGAGAAATAAAGGATAAAAAAGGATAGTGGGAAAAATGGCAACTTGTTCCACAAGGGAGTTATTTAGTGAATCATTATTGAATCCACAGAGGTTAGAAGTTTTGTTTCTGTTCCTAACCCTCAAGTATAAATTCTTGGGCTGATGAGAAAAAAAACATAGTAATTCAAACCATTAAATGTAAAAGCTGTAGGCTTTGCTTTGAAATCAAACTCTTGTTCTCCTAAGTGAACTTGTCCCTTGATAATCAAGTTTATCTAAGTTTCATAAGTATTTCATTAGCAAATTCATCATAAAGTGCTCTTTGGGTCACCTGATTTTAAAATACGCATCATAATGAACACCATGCTGCAATAAAACAAGATATTTCTTAAAAACCCGAAGGCCCAATTAAATTATGTAAACTTAGTTAGATGTACACATAAATCAGTCAATACCCAAAGTTCCTGGCAAGATGCCAGCCAGCATGTCCTGGGCACAAGAACCAGACACACCACCCTAAAGGGGTGCATGCTTTTCCTCCTGTCATCACACAGCAGGTCAGAAGTCACAGACCAGTTGTACATGTCAATCTGATTCTGCTGTGAGCAAGAGACTATCACATTCAGCAACATGTTTAAAGAAATTTAATAGCACTTTTAATAACCAGTACTACTTTGATTCATTTTGCCACTTGTGGCTCAGTTATGAACACTCTTCAGTGTGAAATTTACAACAAAGTTAAAAAAAAAAAAAAACTATATAAAAGCTGTAACTTAACAGTGTAATTATTTAGAACATAGTAATTTGATTTGTATTTTCATATTATCAACAATGGAGTATAACATGGTGCTCATTTTCAGTAAGAAAAAATTAAGATTACAGACAGAATTGGAGTCTTAAGTCCCCCTACAAAACCTGACTATTAGTGACTCCTGAATGGACTTCAACATGAACAACTGCGTAAGAACAAGATTTTGGATAGGGCTTTGGAAACTGTGCTTGAATTCTTCAAACAAGTCCGTCACTGGTGACTGCTGTTTTGTAGGCACATTCTACAGAGAGACTGTGCTCCTCTTTTGCAAAGACATAACATAAAACCTTGAGTTTTGGTTCTAAAACATACTATCTACAGAGGTCTGTTCAGATAATCTTAATAGCAAATAGGCTGACCTTCATTTGTAGAAACTTCTAAAGGGATACTTTTATAAGAGGTAAGAAAACACATTTTAAAACATGGAGAAAACTGCCAGACCAGGAAAAGAAATACATTTGATCTAACTAATCAAGATGTGCAGAGCCAACAGGAAACAGAACTGAACGGTCTTACCACATTACCCACTGCGAAGCTGCTATACCATCTATTCAGTGATGACAAAAATGCGCTTTAACCCATTTTGCAGAACCCAGCACACAGAGAGGAAAGATAAACACACCTACTGCCAGGCCAACCAGCTGAGATCCGTCCCAGGTGAGGTTCCAAGTACAACCCTTGAATAGAAAAAGGCCATGTTGCCTAGACCTCAATATAGAGATCATAAAAGAAAATAAAAATTCCCCATTACTATTTTGAAAATGCTTCTCCAAACTTAGTGGTTAAGTATATTTCTTGGTATATTTTTCTCAGTAAAATAAACACATAAATTTGATAGATATTAGGCCTAATTTGTTACAGTATAAATGAATCCAAGTTTAAGACAAAAACGTCATAATCTGCTCATATAATACATCTCTCACACATAAAAAAATATAATTCACTATTTATGAAAATATTGCTGTTTTTAAATCCTTACTTTATCTTGAGGAAAACAATTCCAAAGCTACTACAATAAAGTATTGATTTGCTTTTAGAATCCCAACAAAACAAACTCAGATTCATTTTACTGATGCTCCCAAGGCTCTGATACCAACCTAACTTCTATCTTCCTTAAAACTCTTCCCTGGCTCTTCCTCCCTTCCTAGACACCTGGGCTGAGTGAGCCTCTTCCACCACACACCGGGTCTACACCCTTCTTCACCAGTGTGTTCACAGGGTACTGTGACTTTAAAAGGACTTAGCTGTCCCCACTGCCCTCAACTGAACTGAGTTCTTCCACGATTGAAGCTTTCTGATTAAAGTTCAGAGAACTATTAAAAATAAGTGAAGTGATGTTTATAAGTCAGTGTAACATGGCACCTGATGGATTTTAGACCATAAATATTAAAGAAATGAATTAACCAGTCACTGTAGCCTTTGATGATTGATTTATGCTTTCTTGAAAAGCACTTCAAAGAAAAACAAATTTATTCATTGAGTTGATCTACAAACTTAATGCCTTATCATTTATAAATATGCTATAGCTAAACAACATTTAAAAAAAAACACTACTCACCAAGTTCTTAAAGAGCACTGCACCTCTAAAAAATTACCACAACATCAATTTCTTAGTATTTCCTAAACTCAAGATATGCACACATTATTCTCACAACTGAACCATTCCAAAATCTGAGGACCAATTAAAAAGAGTAAAGCTATTTTATACAGTGTAAAGTAAAACATTAACTGGTAACTACACCTCTTGTCACAAGCCATACATCACTGACTGTATCACCAGAAGTTGATACTTTCCCTCCCCCTCCCCTGATCAGAAATTGAGCAGGGTCCATGTCTGATTTCCCTCTGCATGCAACCCTAAAAAAATTACAGACAGCAAAATCTAAACAGCATTCAAAACTAAACGGCATTTCACTTGCACTTTTTATGTGAGCTTATTTTTTAAAGTACAACTTTTCAAAGGTACATAGGAAGATATGTATGAAAGCCAAACTATATTTCTGTGTTCCTTTCCTTTTCCTCTAAGTCATAAAGATACGTTTTACTTAAGGTTACTGACCAACAACAGAATTCCTACCCCAAAGTTAGTAATATAGAATGACATGTACCAGATCATTATATTATTGACAGAATAAAAGAATCTATAAACAATTCCATGTTCCAACTAAGACAGAAGCTAATAAGCACTGTGACACTCAAAACGGAAACTCGAGTAGGAATGTGGTATTTTCAGAAATTATGAAACAATAAAAATAAGGAATTCTGGAAGAGGGAACAGTTGGGGGAAATTGAAATTGGAGTGAAGATTAAAATATATGCACTATTTTGTAAGGGTCCTTTGTGAACAAAAAAAAATCTTTAAAATTTGGGATCATAAAATGTTAACAACATATATGACCTTACAAAGTTATATCTAGCACTGAATTTTAAAGCATCAGTATTCAGTTTTCAACTTGCTAATAGTTTTGTGGTGACTAAACTTATAAATCAATTTTAAGAAATCTAGTAATGCTTCATTTTTATTAGCCCATGAAAAATCAAAATTCTATCCAAATACAAAGGTCAGAATTTGCTTTTTATCAATGCAGAAAGAAAGAGAAAGAAAAAAAGAAAGGATGGATAGACAGATAGATAGATAATGGTGTTCCTGTTTTCCATATAGTGCTAGCAGATACAGCAATCACCAAATGTCTATTTTGAAAGGTCACTTAAGAAGTAAACACATTTTAATTAGAACTTTAAGACCTGGGTTAAGTGACTTAACTCCTTGTCAGAGAAGGGAGGAGTACCTCAGGACCTCATTTTCTATTTACTCTGTTACTCTTCATTAGATAAACTGTGGGTATTGACTCCCCTACCACTCTTCTCTGTGGGGAGACACAGGCATGGAAGCTGGGAGCTTGTATAAGAACAGTACTGCAAAAGCACCCATGCTCACAAGTCGACCCTGAAGATTGTGAAAGTACTCAGCAGTTCTGGCGCATCATAAGACACAACTGATGCTGGCTAGCATATTGTTTTATTTTGATGATTTCTTAAAAACAGTATTATTACTCCTTCCATCAAGTAGACAGTTTTCTTAAACATTCACTTTAAGTTATATCTGAATTTAACCTTTTTAAAACGAAGGAGAGTGGGTATTTTATGCATAAACTTTTTCCAAATTTAGGGCATTCCTTTAGGATGATTCGAGAAAGTAAGGCACTGAGTCAAAAGATATGAATGTTTCCAGGTGCAGACTGACACTTCCATTCACAGGCATGGAGGCACCCAATCCATTGATGACCATCATTATTTTCACTTCTTGTCACGCTGCGTTAACTTCCATTTCTTTCACTATTTGCAAAATAATTTTTTTCAACTCGAAATTTTAATAAATGTTGTCAATAAATAAATGTTTTCAATAAAGGTTCCTTTTTATTTTATTTTTTCCTTTTAAGGTACTGGGGATTGAACCCAGGGGCACTTTACCACTGAGCGACATTCCCAGCCCTAATTTTTTTAATTTTGAGACAGGGTCTCATTAAGTTGCCCAAGCTGGCCTCAAACTTCCAATTCTCCTGCCTCAGCCTCCCAAATGGCTAGGATTACCACCACACTTGGCTTTAATAAAAGTTCTTTTGTTTTTGTTTTTTAAAGCAAAGGACAAAAACAAGAACAAAACTTCCACAGAAATAAAAAACAAGGACATTAAGAAGGAATATTAAGCT